>CAUJGJ010000371.1:5366010-5371010 GCA_963170055.1 Halisarca cf. caerulea
CAACCGCCAAAATATAAACCTCCAATGCCTAAAAATGCCCAAAACCGCCAAATATTATTTCTGCCAATATTTCCAGTTATACACAATAGATTTGAATTCAGACCTTTGATCCATGCAGTGTTGTCTAAAGGTATTATGTACACTCTAGTCAATGCAGGAGAAAGCAAGTTGCAAACGTCTTCTGGTTCAAAATGCGTTAGTATACGTGTCCACCATCCCCTGGAGAACACCTTCATTGCTCTCTGTGACAATATTCAGAGGATTGTTGCAGGGAAAGGGTACCCTCCTCTGGAGGACCTGAAGAGGTATTACCTTCGACTATTGAAAGGACAAGAAAAACTAATTCGGAAATTAAGAAGAACACACACGTATAAGAAAGTTCTTGAGATAGTATTTGAAGAAAGTGATTGGATGAGTTTTGACAATATTGAAATGATGGTTGATTTCTTTAAGCTTGATGCTGTAGAGAAGATGATTGACGACTACAAATCAAAGTTGTCTTCAGTTCTCACTCAGAGGTTGACACAGATCAAGGAGAAGATGGCAGACCTTCCTCCAGAGCACCCCATGGGAAGAGCAGATCTGGAGAAGATGGTCATTGAGTACAACCTTGATGCTGATGGTATCACGTTGGAGGATCTGTTGAGACATCGTCAGTTCCTGATCTCACGACTGAAGATCCCCAACCATCTCTTGTCCTTCCTTAAAGTTCTGATAGGATCTGTGATCCTCGTGTTTGGTGTACCAGAGGAACTTGTTCCTGGAGTGGTGAAGATGATAGAGGAGGTTTGGAGGGAATTGTGGAGAGAGAGAATAGTCTCCATTGAGGTGAAAGGTAGAAAGTATGATTTGCTGAAGGTTCGTATGTTGTGTACAGAGGCCATTTGTGTAGTGAATCCAGATACACATAATTATGGCCTTATTGTTGTAGATGACTAGTGTAGAAAAAGAGAGGTGTATCCCTAAAGAGAAAGCAAATCAAGACTGGGGAGAACTGATCACTACTGTTGGATCATCCCTATATGAAGAATATGGTCGTCATCCCTCCCTCCAGTCTGCTGTACAGACCTACAGAGAAGCAGGAGATCCAGAAGCTGCGGAGAAAGGCTCCTTGGACTGGTTGTTCTACCATCATGTACCTGAGGAGTCACGTAGACTTCTTGTTGATCCTTATGCTGTCCTCGGCCGTACACTCTTCCTTGGAGGCTGTGATATGAGGAGAGTGCATAAAGCTATGCATGGAATATTACCTGAGGCTGCTGATGCACTGAAACGATTGAAGTGGTTTTATTCGGATCAGGTGAGATTGTGACATATATGTATAGCCATGCTTCTGTAGTGTGACATTATGAGATTTACATCGTATACATCCACCCCTGTATACAGCCATACATGTTATGGATGCATAAGCTGATGGAACAGCTCCCTTTGGAGTGGATCAAGCTGCTGTACAACAAGTATTGTCATTTGGAGTCATTTCAGAGAGAAGTGGGAGTTGTGGAGGATGTGCAGAATATGTCAGAAGAGGAGCTGGAGGGGGTGAAGAGAGGGCTGAAGGGATGGTTTCTATCAAGAAGTTCAAATGTGGTGAAAGCCTTGGTTGAGTGTGGTATTGATGATGAGGAGGTGTCGGATTTTGTTGAAAGACATCCTCCAAAGGTACATACTATGTAGAATCAACCATACATGGACTGTTGACTGCAGTCATGTACTGTTGCTACAACATGTGCTGATGACATGTCCTCTTCATATTCCATGTACATGTATAATATAGCTTGGCAAAGGTTCCGGTCTCAGCATTCTTGATCCCAGAAGATGGAGATATGAAGAGGTGCGGAGATGCCTAAATGCTCACACATACTTAATGCATACATATTGCATGACCATCTATTAACACAGAGCGAGAGGTTGACCTTGGAGCAGATCAACCAGAAGCTGGAAAATGATGTTTTTCAACCCGTACTTAAGCCCTTTGATAGGGAAAAGGCCATTGAAGAAGGGCAGGAAATATTTGAAGCGTATTTCAAGCATCTTTTATCACAAAATACCCCTCTGCCTATATTGCCAGTTATAAAGAACAAGATTACCCGTTCTCTCCCAGCTGTGTACCAACGAGATCTGGAGGAGGCCTTTGACTCAGTGGTGACACAGATGAGCGAAGAGGGTGTTGCCATGGAAACATCCACCAGTCACAAATCTCATAGTGAAAGCCCAGCAGTCCACAGTCCAACATCCCATAGTTCAGGTTTGCCAGTCTCAGTCCAAGTACACATCCATTGCATGTACTGTACTTGACTCTCTCCACATGTAGGAGGTGTCAGTGATGTTGGCATAGCAACCACAGCCCTGTCAGAAGGTGTGCTGAAACACAGCTTTATAGTATTAGATACAGTACTACTGAGTGTTGTTATATTGTATAGTGCATTTTACTTTAAATTATATTTCCGTTTTCCAGTCAAGAGACAGTTTCAGCTGCAACTTTCTGGAGTGTTCCCACTTTTCTCAAAACCAGATAAAGTTTCTCAACTGAGAGTATTGTTGTCATCTCTCACAGTCCACTCAGACACTCCTGATCTGTTGTTCCAACCATCAGAAGTTGAGAATGTGAGACGAGGACTTCTCCAATACTGGTGGTGGTTCGACTCTTCCTTCCTTCAACCAGTGATGTCAACTCTGCTTGGTAGAGAGGATGTGGAGAATTTGAGCATATTTGAAAGCAATCTTTCCTCTTCACTTGGCCATGTCTCAGTTGACCAGTGCTTCCCTCAACCACTGACTGACCTGCCCCCTCTCCCTGGGTACACGCCCATGAGGCTTCACCTGCCACACCCACCCACCCAGATTACTATAGATGAGCTATGGGAAATGAAGAAAACTATATGCTCCTCCCTCCACCTCCACAGCCACGCCCTCCTACTGAAGGGCTACATGAGAGGAAGTACAGATGTGATCTTTTATTTGGCAACAACAGCTAAAGTCGATCCAGAGAGGGTGTGTCAGTTGATGATGTCATCTGATGTCATCATCCACAGTACAGTTTTTGGATGTGGTACATCACATGAGGTAAGTGTTCTACCCCACCCCTCCCCCTGTGGTGTTTGGTTGTCCAACCCACTCCCTCCCCCTGTGGTGATTGGTTGTCCACCCCACCCCCTCCCCCTGTGGTGATTGGTTGTCCACCCTACCCCCTATCCCTGTGGTGATTGGTTGTCCACCCCACCCCCTCCCCTCGTGGTTACTGGTTATCCACCCCACCCCCTCCCCCTGTGGTGATTGGTTGCCTACCCCACCCCCTCCTCCTGTGGTCGTTTGTCCACCCCATCCCCTAGCTCCCTGTGATCACTGGTGTCCACCCCCTCCCCCTGTTGTGATTGGTTGACCACCCCACCCCCTCCCCCTGTGGGGATTGGTTGTCCACTCCACCCCCTCCTCCTGCAATAATTGGCTGTTCACCCCACCCCCTCCCCCTGTGGTGATTTGTTGTCAACCCCACCCCCTCCCCCGTGGTCATTGATTGTCAACCCCACCCCCTCCCCCTGTGGTCATCGTTTGATGTTGGTATCTTGTGTCCATCAGGTGGAGTACACTTTGAGGGGATTTCTGTCTGAAATGGACCACTCAGAGCTGACCCATGATTTGAAAGAAATGAACTGAAAGAAGTGAACTGAAAGAAGTGAACGGATGTAGAATGAGAGATTTATTCTTTAATAATATTTGTAATGATTTTATACATTAATTTTTGTAACGCCAACTTTTACTTTATAAGGTAACACTATAATACTGATTTTGATGTTGATTTTGATTTCAGTACATTTTGTTGGTGAAAGGTAATCCCTGCATTTCAAGTGTCTATATTAATTAACTAAGAACCTCCACAGCATCCATGATAAAGAATATTATATGTACTACATTTACAGGCACAGGCAAATTATATAATTTTATAATTAATACCATCGATCACCATAATAAATACGTATATGACCTGCTTTGCAAGCCCATACATATGTGTGTATACATACACATTGTGCATTTTAAAATTAATATGACTTTGTTCAGTTTTACACCATGCATGAGGGTTGAGGGTTAACCCTAACCCTCAACCCTTAGTACCAATTAAAATGAGCTCTGGTCACATGAATCTCATTAAAGCAGGTATTGCACTGTCTACATGTCACGCAGTGCAAGTCACCACAACCGGCACAGCAGTGCATGGCCATTATAGATAGAAATTCTGTTGAATTGGAGCCAGTTTATGTTATATATTTCCATGGTTTTCAAACCCAAAATTCAGTAAAATGATTATGCCATATATGGTTAACGTTTAGTCTTATAATGATCAACCCTGCAGCCAGAAGCATGCATGGCAAAATTAATAAGAGTCTGTGATGAGACGTAAAATAAAAGAGAGAATATGAATAAAAGCATGCAAATAATTAAACACTGGTATAATATGTGTTAAGACTTAATTTACTGTGTGTGTGTGAAGCTTATAGTAGTACTGGCGAGTCCACATAGTGTAGGCTAATATTTTTATACCCATTAATTGCATGGTCTCCACCTATACCGATCATGAGTGCTCCTAGGCCCCATATATACAGTATAATACAAGCTACATACATGTGTACATGCAAGCCATATAACATAGAGTATTTATATTGAGCAGTATAATGATACTTCAATAATATTATATAGCTCAATTGTATTCTGTTCTGTGCAGACTAGTTGACTGCCTTGCACAAGTCACGTGTAAGAAGTTTAATTAGCTACACATTTGTGAACATTCTTTAATGCGAATAATACAATCTTGTTGCATAATTAGAATAATGCTAGTTTGATTAATTAATTAATTGGAAAATTAAAGATCTCTACATTGAATTCAGTAAGATTGGTACTCAGTACACAGAACACATGACACAAACTGTTCTAATTCTACTGGTACGCACACTACATGTGTTCGGTGAGCTCCGGACCACATGTGATGGTCTGCAACATAGCAGTTC
>CAUJGJ010000371.1:5383510-5388510 GCA_963170055.1 Halisarca cf. caerulea
GCTGAAGTCCCTAGTCACAAAGACTACAGACAAGAAATCAGTGTCTGCAGCTTGTAGTTGGACTGCTTTTGACTAGCCATTCTAAACTACCCATCACCCCAAATTACAAAGCTCCACTCTATAGAAAAACCCATTTACAATCATATAATTATTAAAACCTTTAAATTCTCTACAACCAGAAAAATTCCATAAAACTACAGAACATGGACTGCAATAATATTACTCATAAAGAACTTTTTTGTGAGGGTAGGATGAACACACACACACACACACACAGACACACACACACGCACAGACACACACGCACACACACACACACACACACACACACACACACACACACACACACACACACACACACACACACTTACTCTCCATCTGCCATCTCGCCAACTTTGGCCACAACTGCCTCAACCCTATCGCCATCTTCTCCGCCCTGTGTGGAGCTTCCTTGAGTTGCAGGATTACCGTCCTTTCCTCCTTTGTTTCCCATACTGCTCGTGCTTGCAAAACAGTGACAAAGAGTAAAACTATCCACCACTTTAGTCGGAAGAAAACGAGATCCTCCGCTTATAAGGACAGAACGAAAGTGAAGAAACGTAAAACTGGCTTGAGGACTCTTCAACACACTTCTAGTAGACAAGCTTGCCCGCCTATAAACGACTCGTGCTGCACAAAATGGTACACTATTGAATCTTGGACGGTAGAAAAGGGAGACGAGACTCATGACGTCATGACTCACGTTTTGGTACACTCAATCACGTGCGCGACTGTACGTAGCAGTGCTGTCCCATGGGATGGTTTCTTCCGGTCGTTTTCGGGTTTCTTGTCCGGATAACAATCGGCTTTTGTAGCATACACGTGACGTTTGTACGTACAAAACATCACGTGTATGCTAAAAACTGATTGTTATCCGGACAAGAAACCGAAAACGTCTGTAGCAGGCAAGATTATGCTGCTGGTGACTGCACGCGCGCGTGGTACAAAGCTAGCTTCAATATCCATCTACATATATTGGTAATGTCTGTTGATGTTTTATAAAAGCAAATGTTGTCTGTGTGTGTGTGTGTGTGTGTGTGTGTGTGTGTGTGTGTGTGTGTGTGTGTGTGTGTGTGTGTGTGCATGTGTGCATACGTGTACATAATGTATTTGAATGTATGCATGTACATTTTGCTCTCAATCCTTTTTCAATTCAAACACCTTTTTTCAAAATTGAATTGTAATGCAATATAAACACACTGTACCAATAATATTGTATTACATGGGGCATGCATGCATAATAATTATTATAAAATGACATTCAAAATCAGCTGGATAAAAATATGGCAGATACGGCATGTGAGTGAATCCAAGACCTGAACATATTGTACAGTCGTAGTTGACTAGCTGTGTGAGTGCATTTTACGAGCTTCCTTCTTCTTCTTGACGTGATGGTGCGGAGGCTTTAAGAGGTTCTGGCTCTCGAGTGAAAGGAGAGACCCGTTGTATCGCGACTGCCAGAAGGGGCCCTCATGCACTTGTGTTATCTCCTCTTTATCACTGCTAACTACACACCACTTTCTAGAACAACTGGACTGGAATGCAGCTGACAGTATTCGCTGTATATTTAAGCCATCTTCAAAGGTTGCCATGGATGCAAAAGGCATGTCCAGTGGATCAAACACTATGGCTTCCTTCAGAGATGTTTCTGAGTCTGAACATGAACATGATATTTCCCTGTGTAACCATGACAACATACCGTGGCAACCAAGGTTTACAAACTGAATGTACCCCGACAAATCACTGTCACCCACAACAGTTTGATTTGCCCTGGAAAGTTGCGATTCCTTATGCAATAGGACCTCTTCAAGCTGATCTGACCTACATCCATAAAGGTCAAAATCCTTTAGGCGAAGGTAGCCATTTTCTCCGTTAACAGTCAGCGTTAGGTGAAACCCTTTGGAGAACGCACAGTTAATGGTGAACGAAGCACGCATTCCATTGCTGCAGCACATCTGCACTGAGCAATGATCATCACTGGTGATCTTACGAAACCCGCTTATGAGAGAAGTTTGTGCATGGAAAGTATTCAGAAAACCAGAGACTTCCGTAACTCTTGAATGAGTTAAATACACCATGAGGTCTACAAGATGGCTGCCTAGGATATTGAGAGTTCCCCCTCCAACAGAAGAATCGCATTTCCAGTCATAAATACTTCCCTGAACAATAGATTCGGCGTCTATTCGTGCTTCCACCATCAACATTTTTCCACAGTAGTTGTTCTCAACTATCAGCTCCTTCATCTTTCTCACTGCTGGCAAGAATCTAAAATGACTGCTGAGCCCACCAAACAATTTGGGGTAATATTCGACCATGGACAACATTCGCTTGGCGCCGTCCACCGAAGCAGCTGGCGGGTTCTGACAGACAACATGTCTACCAACAGCTAAAGCCTTCACCGTTATCTCGGCATGGAGACTGGGAGAATTCGCTATGTAAACGAGATCAACGTTAGGCGAAACTAGAACGTCTTCCCATTTCACTGGGTACTGCTCCCAGTAATCTTCCAGATGTAATCCGTTCTTCAAGCACTGGTCTTTCGCCTTTTCCACGTCACTATCCCAAATACAAGTTACCTTGAAGCCACTTAATTGAAACAACGGGATTAAACTCTGGCTAACGGGATTAAGACCAAGGATGGCGACTTTGATATGGTGAACCCCATTATTGACGGCCATTTTTGTCCACTCGGGAATTTTAATTAAAAGATGGCCCGTGCTCTCAATCTACCCTTTGAAGTGGCTGTCGATTTGCGGGATATTACTAGGTGTGAACAAAGTTCAGAACTCCGCTGGAAATGGAAAATTTTAACTTAGTTTGGTAAATGTAATTAGTAATACAATCAATTGTAGTTTGAATGAATGCAATATTCCCCATTTGAAACTCTGTGAAAAAAAGAATAGCACTGAAAAAAAGCATTGTCAAGTTGTTTATACTTGGAGAATGAAATGCACACTACACATGATGCTGCAAACAGAGCAGACCACACACCCATGCACTACACATGATGCTGCAAACAGAGCAGACCACACACCCACTACACATGATGCTGCACACAGAGCAGACCACACACCCACTACACATGATGCTGCACACAGAGCAGACCACACAACCACTACACATAATGCTGCAAACAGAGCAGACCACACACCCACTACACATGATGCTGCACACAGAGCAGACCACACAACCACTACACATAATGCTGCAAACAGAGCAGACCACACACCCACTACACATGATGCTGCACACAGAGCAGACCACACAACCACTACACATAATGCTGCAAACAGAGCAGACCACACACCCACTACACATGATGCTGCACACACAACAGAGCAGACCACACACCCACTACACATAATGCTGCAAACAGAGCAGACCACACACCCACTACACATGATGCTGCAAACACAACAGAACAGACCACACACCCACTACACATGATGCTGCAAACACAACAGAACAGACCACACACCCACTACACATGATGCTGCAAACACAACAGAGCAGACCACACACCCACCACATGATGCTGCAAACAGAGCAGACCACACAACCACTACACATGATGCTGCACACAGAGCAGACCACACATCCACTACACATGATGCTGCAAACACAACAGAGCAGACCACACACCCACCACATGATGCTGCAAACAGAGCAGACCACACAAACACTACACATGATGCTGCACACAGAGCAGGTCATATCATAGATACTCTAACCAGGTTTGAGTATCTATGTCACAGTCGCATGCACACTACATAGTCAATACAGCGGAACCTGTATAATTCAGCACTCATTGGGGAATGAAAAACGGTGCTGGATTAGCAGGTTGCTGGATTATAGAGGTCAGCTTGTGTGGTAAAAATTAATGGTCAGTGCCAGAGAATCTTGGCCAGTTTAGGCAAATACCGGTTCACAGAGGTACCAGGTTAGGCTGGTTCCACTGTGCACTGCATAGCACATAAAACAATGAAAAGTGAATCTGATGTGCTTAATAATAGTATTTCCATTTCAAAAAGTGACTGCATTTGTGAGGTTCCTTCGATTCAAGTTGTACTGTGTACTCGCATGCACACATCTCCCTTTGTGTTATAGCATTTAGTAACAGTTTTGAATCATTGTCACCAGAACCAGAAAAATGCCAGTGTTGAGAGTGTTCCAGGTCACTGAAGGTTCAGATTAGATCAGGGTATCAGGGTATCAGGGTATCATATTTAACGTGGGGAACCGTTAGCCAGAGGCTATTAAAGTGGCACCCACAAATGATGATGAGATGGGCTTAACTGTATTGCTTTATGGATCTCTAGTCCTGGTGGTGGTATGTTGTGTGGTCTCTAGTCCTGGTGGTGTGTTGTTGTGTGGTCTGTAGTCCTGGTGGTGGTATGCTGTGAGATCTCTAGTCCTGGTGGTGGTATGTTGTGTGGTCTCTAGTTCTGGTGGTGGTATGTTGTGTGCATACAGTTGCTGCGAGTTGGGATAGCTCAGCCTACATTGTGGGCCTACAAATATACTACCACCATAGGGTGTGTTTTGAAACCATAGGTTCTCTGACCTTGCACCTAAGTTAGAGAATTTATGCTGATACCTGAGCAATTCTATCACCCATCCTCTCCCCACCCCCCCCCCCCCCCCCCCACACACACACACACGAACACTATTTGGTCATACATACAAAGAGTACATTATTTCTACTTATTCTGTATTCGTGGTGGTATGTGCAGGTATGTGTAAGTGTGATAGAGGCGTCAAACTAGGTCCCAGCAGTACAATTGCAGCACTTGTAATACGTCTCCTGACGTGTTCATGTCACGTGCCTGGATATAACAGCCCTGGGCGACAAGTTGCCGTTAAGCAGCTGTCCCGCTGTCCCGATCGATGGAGACGACCGCCAAAGGCTACATTGACCTCGACAAGGCTCTTTTAGACTTCAATGCGTGGGAGCAAGTACG
>CAUJGJ010000371.1:5393510-5406010 GCA_963170055.1 Halisarca cf. caerulea
TGCATGGACGTGTGCTCATTCCTGCATGCATGGACGTGTGCTCATTCCTGCATGCATGGACGTGTGCTCATTCCTGCATGCATGGACGTGTGCTCATTCCTGCATGCATGGACGTGTGCTCGTTCCTGCAAGCATGCATATGGACATGTGCTCATTCCTGCATGCATGGACGTGTGCTCATTCCTGCATGCATGGACGTGTGCTCATTCCTGCATGCATGGACGTGTGCTCATTCCTGCATGCATGGACGTGTGCTCATTCCTACATGCATGGACGTGTGCTCATTCCTGCATGCATGGACGTGTGCTCATTCCTGCATGCATGGACGTGTGCTCATTCCTGCATGCATGGACATGTGCTCATTCCTACATGCATGGACGTGTGCTCATTCCTGCATGCATGGACGTGTGCTCATTCCTGCATGCATGGACGTGTGCTCATTCCTGCATGCATGGACGTGTGCTCATTCCTGCATGCATGGATGTGTGCTCATTCCTGCATGCATGGACGTGTGCTCGTTCCTGCAAGCATGCATATGGACATGTGCTCATTCCTGCATGCATGGACGTGTGCTCATTCCTGCATGCATGGACGTGTGCTCATTCCTGCATGCATGGACGTGTGCTCCTTCCTGCATGCATGGATGTGTGCTCATTCCTGCAAGCATGGACGTGTGCTCGTTCCTGCATGCATGGACGTGTGCTCATTCCTGCAAGCATGGATGTGTGCTCGTTCCTGCAAGCATGGACGTGTGCTCGTTCCTGCATGCATGGATGTGTGCTCATTCCTGCATGCATGGACGTGTGCTCATTCCTGCATGCATGGACGTGTGCTCATTCCTGCGTGCATGGATGTGTGCTCATTCCTGCATGCATGGATGTGTGCTCATTCCTGCATGCATGGACGTGTGTCATTCCTGCATGCATCATCAACAGTTTGTGTACCTTTGATCAAAAGCACACACAACTGAGATTGCCCTGCCATGGAGTAGGACTGCAGTGAAAGGACAACTCTGAAGTGCAGCCACCTCCATCAATAAGACAACATTACTCTGCCCCAATTGACATCATGATCATTCACATTGACATGCATGTGTATATTTAAACCCTCCGAAATAAGGACACTTCATATGCAGGACAGCCTACTGTGGTCCCAATGATGTCCTTATTACAGAGGTTCCACTGTACAGGACAGCTTACTGTGGTCCCAATGGTGTCCTTATTACAGAGGTTCCCCTGCACAGGACAGCTTACTGTGGTCCCAATGATGTCCTTATTACAGAGGTTCCACTGTACAGGACAGCCTACTGTGGTCCCAATGATGTCCTTATTACAGAGGTTCCACTGTACAGGACAGCTTACTGTGGTCCCAATGGTGTCCTTATTACAGAGGTTCCACTGTACAGGACAGCTAACTGTGGTCCCAATGGTGTCCTTATTACAGAGGTTCCACTGTACAAGACAGCTTACTGTGGTCCCAATGGTGTCCTTATTACAGAGGTTCCACTGCACAGGACAGCTTACTGTGGTCCCAATGGTGTCCTTATTACAGAGGTTCCACTGCACAGGACAGCTTACTGTGGTCCCAATGGTGTCCTTATTACAGAGGTTCCACTGCACAGGACAGCTTACTGTGGTCCCAGTGGTGTCCTTATTACAGAGGTTCCACTGCACAGGACAGCTTACTGTGGTCCCAGTGGTGTCCTTATTATAGAGGTTTCACTGTACAGGACAGCTTACTGTGGTCCCAGTGGTGTCCTTATTATAGAGGTTTCACTGTACAGGACAGCTTACTGTGGTCCCAATGGTGTCCTTATATTACAGAGGCTTCCCTGCACAGATGTAGTGTACATGCTGCAAACATATAGTTACCGTTGCTATAGTTACTGTTGATCTGTTTGTGTTAATGTTTCAGAAACTACAGCACATGAGACAGGAGTCCAGCAGGGAGGTTTCCAATCTGAAACAGGTGATTTCAGACTTGGAACGGAAACTTGCTGCCCACACCAAGGGCAGAAGGAGACCATGAAATGGAGTGACATTGGAAGGCTTACAATGGCCCAATACTATAGTAGCTGTTATTTCATTGTTCTTTTGATATATTGTACTTATAGTCACACCTGACAATGTGTATTTGGACAATGATATTAAAACTGTTGACAGTTAAAACACACACACACACACACACACACACAATTATTCTGATAGCCCCATTACCACAACCACTACGCAGGGGAGTATAGTACAGACACATCTAGTGAATATGCACGATCATTATCAGAATATTAATAATTGTAATAAATAAAAGCATATTATAATAATACTTCTGAGCAGCTTGCATGATACAGCAGGTACAGGAGAAACAATGACTGCACATGACATCAGACCTACGTGTGTAGGTGAGGTCTCCAGAGCGTGTTTGAACTAAACATGCAGTAAATGTCAACTTCTTCTCTTGAGTACAAATAAGTCGTGCACTTGGGCATCAGAGTCACGGACAAATTCAAACAGTAAAGAAGTTGCGTTGGCTGTGAATCGGGAGTATCCCCAATGCTGGTCGTCAACGACAACGTCCCAAGATGGCTTCAAGACCTTGGGTAGAATGTTATGGGACAAACCCTGTCCTCCCATGCCAATTACAACGTGGGTCACACCCTGTTCAGTACACACCTCCTCGGCAACAGGGCATGTTCTCTGGTAGGAATGGTGGTGACCCCACAACGCCATGTCAACACTGTATTTCTGGAGGACAATACAATCAGGAATGTCGGGTAAGTAAATAGTAAATGCGCTTATGCACACACACACACACACACACACACACACACACACACACACACACATGCGCGCGCACGCACGCACGCACACACACACACACACACATGCGCGCGCACGCATGCACGCACACACACACACACACACACACACACACACACACACACACACACACACACGCACACACACCTCCCCCACACACACTCACAAGCAGTAGAGGCTCAACATATTCCTTCAACTTCTTAGCCACTGGTATGTCCCCAGCAGGTACATCATGGTTAGTGCTATCGATGTACATTGGCCTGTGTCCGGAGAAGACCACCCAGGGAGTGAGTTTGCGGTCTATGCTTGCCAAATGAGCGTCCAGGAACTTGTACTGTACGGATGTCGGGTCAAATGCATGCTCCGTACTCATCAGCACAAAGTGAATGGACCCATAGTCAAATCCATACCTGAACAGGGACAGGAAGGACAGTATTGCACTACTGAGGAAACAGGGTGCTACTAATGGGTGCACACTCACTCACACCATAGATAATGTTAACCCACAGTTCATATTATCTATGCACACACACACACACACACACACACACACACACACACACACACACACACACACACACACACACAGAGCCACCAACCATGGCTGATCCAAGGCGGGGCGGGGCATCACTAGCCGCTCCTCGTATGGTATCCCACACTCCCCATAGGAGTCCAACACATCAAACAGACCACTAAACGAAGAGGAACATATCCAAAGTTTTACTGAATAAAATACTCAGACAAATTGCTACTAAAGAAGAAAGAATTACTTAAGAGTTGGCAAGCATACAGATAGCATTTGAAGGAATCCAAGAACATTCAAAGTTTTACTGACCCTGTTCCTGGGTAGTCTCTCTCGTGGTTGCCAATGCAGACCATGTAAGGAACTCTACTGGCTACCGGGAGGATCTGGTCAAAGAACTGGTCCCATTCGGCAGAGTAGCCCACAGCATAACTGGAGAGGAGGGGAAGGAGGGGGAGGGGGGAAGATGGAGGGGAGGGGGAGGAGAGGAGAGGAGGCGGAGGAAAGGAGGGGAGAGGGGAGGAGAGGAGGGGGGAGGAGAGGAGGGGAGGGGGAGGAGAGGAGGGTAGGGGGAAGAAGAAAAGTCAGGGACTCAAAAATGGCAAAAGAGAAACATCATTGTGAAGATGACCAACGGTTTGAACATGGGTAGGAGGGCATTGTAGTAGGAAGACTCCAAAATAGAGACACACAAACACAAAGAACACTTACAACAATACACAAACACACAAACACCTACAACAATACACAAACACACAAACACCTACAACAACACACTAACACACAAACATACAAACACAAAAACACACAACACACAAACACATACAGTAAAACAAACACAGGCAACAACACACAAACACACAAACCACAAACACATATGAACCAACACACCTGATATCTCCAATGTGAAGAACAACATCAACGTTGCCATTGGATACCTCCTTGGTAACCAGGTCAATGGTCTTCAATGCTGGCTGCTCCTCCCAATGCTCAGAACTCTGGTCGGGCTCTCCAAAGCCCATGTCACCATAGGCAACCACTCGGGTGGTCACATCAGGTGAGGGGGCGGGAGGAGCTCTGAAGGAGAACTCCCCAGACCAGCCGTACTTCTCATCTCCAGTTTGATAGTAGTACATTTGAGTAGGAACAAGACTGGAATGGGATGAAGAGTAAAACTCTGTCATTAAAACTAAGCATTAAGTCTGGTTCACAATACGTCGCAAAACTTGCAATGCGATCAGTTGTTGCTATGAAATACATGCTGACACGAAGATATTCGGCCATTTTATGAAAGCACTGAAAAACAGGAATTTAAGGTTAAAACTTAGCAACACTGCAGATTGATCAACAGTTATCAGCCAAAATCTCTTGTGATGCGACCTGGTGATGTATTGTGAACCAAGCTTTACACTACACAAGCTAGACCACCACCAGCCACCATTGCAGCCAACAAATGTACAGAACTGACTTCTTCATGATAGCAACATGGATGAGTCCAGGCTCCCTCCATCCAAACCCTTTAGCTGTTGATCCGCACATGTCGTCTCTTGTGTACGTGGACCAGGAAGAGCTGGAGGAGTAGATGTACTGACCAGGGGCTACTCCCCACCTCACCATGGGATTGGAGGCATTCAGACTGGACCACACCACACTGGGAGGGAGAGGGGGAGGGGGTGAGTATGAGGGTGTGAGTACTAGTGGGGGTGTGAGTGGAGTGGAAGCTGAGGATGAGGATGGGTGGACCACACCACACTGGGAGGGAGAGGGGAGGGTGAGGGGGTGAGGGTGAGGGGGTGAGTACTAGTGGGGGTGTGAGTGGATGTGAGTGTATAAGTGCAAGTGAGGGTGAGGGTGAGGGTGAGGGTGAGGATGAGGGTGAGGATGAGGGTGAGGGTGAGGGTGAGGATGAGGGTGAGGATGAGGGTGAGGGTGAGGGTGAGGGTGAGGGTGAGGGTGAGGGTGAGGATGAGGGTGAGGGTAGGTGAGTGGAGTGTACTACATGCATAAGTAGAGGATAAAGGTGGGTAGACCACACCACTGGAAGAGTGACGGGGTGTGGTGGGGGTGGAGGGAGGGGGGCGTGAATGGGGAATGAGGGTAAGTGGTCGGAGAATGAGTAGGGGAGGAGAGGGTGTGCAGTACACATTCATGCCAAATCAAATCCACTTCTCATGTCAACTTACACCATCTCATTGAGTTTGTTGGTGAGAGCAAGGTGTTGCTGCAGAGGCTCATTGTAGTTCTTGAACTCCACTGGGTTGGACACAGCCACAAGCTTAGGCAAGATGTTCGTGTTTCGGAAGAAGGCAAAGTAGACTTTAGCTCTGACATTGACCAACCGGAACTCGTAACTTCCGGAACCAGACTGGAGGTAGGACTTTGACCTGTTTGCATACTGTGGCAATAAACAGGAAATAGCAGTAAACAGGAAATAGGAGTAAACAGGAAATAGGAGTAAACAGGAAATAGGAGTAAACAGGAATCAGTAGCAATAAACAGGAAATTGTGACTGGAAAGACAAAAGCAAAATTAATATAGAAATTCTCTAAAAATTAATAATTACACATTATGTGAAATATAGCAAAAATAATACAGAACAAGAATATCCCATTAATGGTGTTATTTTGGGATGTGACAAGAACAGGTCATAGACATTCCATGCTGTAGCGCAGAGTATGTGAACAGATACACACAAAAATGCAAGCGTGCACACACAAACACACACGTGCGCACACACGCACGCACACCCACACCCACACCCACACGCACGCACACACGCACACACACACGCACACACACACGCGCACACACACACGCACACACACACACACACACACACACACACACACACACACACACACACACACACACACACACAGGTACACAGATGCAAGGTATGCAGAGATAAAAGACTTACAATGAACTTCAGTGGAGCGTATTTCGAGAGGTCCATGGTCGGTGTGTCTCTCGTGGGCGAATACACGGCTATCATGTCGTCCTTCTTGGGGTCCTGTACACCGCTGAAGAACACCTTCACCCAGCTCCCCGAGCTCTCCAGAGAACTGGGACTGGCTGAAAGAGTTATGTTCTCATCTGAAGAGGACACGTACATACAAAGAGATTTTCAAGACAGAAAAAATAAAACATGTCATTGGAAATGCCCCTGAAGTGGATGCTGCGTAGCCGTGTGTTCTTCTACCTGTTGCTAAGCCTAAGATGTAGGCCTGTCCTACCTCGCATTGGGATCGAACGCTTGAAGTTCACTTTCGACAGTGGATGAACGAAGTCGTGTCCTTCCGTACCGGCCAACAGCAGAAGGCAAGAAGTTACGAGCAACATCCGAGAAGGCATGTCTTCCCTATTGTCTTCCCCGACGGCCCTGGGACAGGTGATCACGTGACAGACACTTCTCGCATGAATGGGCTCGAGTATCTACGGTTGAGGCATAGATATGCGGAGGTCACCGGGACAATGGGTTTGTGTGAGGTTCGAGGTCACCATTAATTCAGTCACGCGCTTACTTGTATCATCATGAAGCCAGGAATTGTACCCTATGTATATATATATATATATATATATATATATATATATATATATATATATATATATATATATATATATATATATATATATATATATATATATATATATATATATAGCAATAAATCAATTTTTCATACATCACTAACCACATCAATGAATAGACACGCCTACTCCGCACTACCGTCAGTAAAAATACACATACTACACCTCAGGCTAAGGATCAACCGAAAACAAATGATCATACACAGCTAGAACCTAAAATAGATACACAGTTGAATTTCTGAACTCATACACTGATCCTCTGACACAATTGGTAAAAAGATTGGGGATCCTGAGTTTTGAATCTCAATCGGTGGCCAATCTCTTTAAAGAAGGCAAGTGCTTCATCACCAAATGCTCCCGATGTCTCTATTGCCACGGGAATGAACACATGAGTGGCCTCTACTTCACGGTACAGCCTCACTTTCCTGTCCTCAGCCCTGTTAGCGACCAAACCAGCGTCTGTAGCAGCAAGTGTGGTGTAGGTCGGAGCAAAGATGTCACAACAGGTGACATCCCATGCAAGTGCACGGCCGGATTGCCATGGGGTGACAGACACCCCGTCCACCCTTTTGCCATCAGACCTACAAATGTGTGGTTGTTCCAATATCGATGGCACATCAATAGAGGCAAGGGACCTTTTGATAAGGTCATTGAGGTGAGTATGCCTTGGGTGGTGACCAGCACTTCTCCTACAGTGAAGACCATGGGTACCTGATGAGTCGACATGATCACTGCATAGAATGCATTGGTGGGGTGTACATAGACGGGTACCCAACCGGAGTCCAACCGCAATCCTCACTGTTTCATCATCCATCCTCAAACCAAGAGATGACACTGGAGGGGCACTGAGCCAAGCTCCAGATTCCTGTTGCTGAGAGGCAAGCAGGTGTCCCTTGGAAATGTCATCAGCTGAGGAGAAAAGGGATGAAACTGTAGCCTCATGTGCGGAGTATATATATACACACATGCCTGGATGTGATGTGCCTGCACTGGTGTGGGGTAGTCTCACTAGCCAAACCCATGTTCACTTTCTTTTCTTTGGACCTGAAAAAAGGGAAAGTGGGCATGAGGCTGGCTAGTGAGCCTGGAGGGGTGCATGGGGCTGGCTAGTGAGACTGGAGGGGGCATGGGGCTGGCTAGTGAGCCTGGAGGGGTGCATGGGGCTGGCTAGTGAGACTGGAGGGGGCATGGGGCTGGCTAGTGAGACTGGAGGGGGCATGGGGCTGGCTAGTGAGCCTGGAGGGGGCATGGGGCTGGCTAGTGAGTCTGGAGGGGGCATGGGGCTGGCTAGTGAGCCTGGAGGGGGCATGGGGCTGGCTAGTGAGTCTGGAGGGGGCATGGGGCTGGCTAGTGAGCCTGGAGGGGGCATGGGGCTGGCTAGTGAGCCTGGAGGGGGCATGGGGCTGGCTAGTGAGTCTGGAGGGGGCATGGGGCTGGCTAGTGAGCCTGGAGGGGGCATGGGGCTGGCTAGTGAGCCTGGAGGGGGCATGGGGCTGGCTAGTGAGCCTGGAGGGGGCATGGAGCTGGCTATAGTGAGACTGGAGGGGGCATCTGCATGCATGGTCACTTCCACAGGGAGACATCTAACCCCTCCACTGGGAGATATCTGGCATGGTCTCCTCCACTAGGGAAGTGCACTTCATACTGCTTATATAGACAGAAATGGAGGGAGAAACTGACAGAAAAGTCAGAAAATCTATTGAACGCGGGACAAATTGAATTAGAGCAATAACACATGCAGGTAAATCAATTTACAGTTACAAACTCACAATGGAAATAATCATTAGGTGATCAGCAGTGATCAAATGAGACATTGAGCTGAGCTGAAAAGATCACTAAAACACAGTACAGCCGCCAATTCATGCAATACAAAAGATGCTTAACACAATTAAAATACAATTCAGTTTCCTCATAGGAGTGGTGGAGTTTGTGAGAGGTGGTGGATAGGTAGAAGCTGGGGTAAGTCCCTTCTGCTGGGGAATTCTAATCTATTCCAGTTGGGGAAGCCCCTGTTTGATTCTGCTAGGGGAACCCTGATTCGTTCTATTAGGGGAAGCCCGGTTTGTTCTACCGGGGGAAGTCCCATGTTTGGCACTGGGGGAAGGTGGTTTTGTTCCATTGGGGGCTATTCGGCGTACTCCACTGGGGGAAGTCCGACGTGCTTCTTTAGGGGAAGTCCGGCGTGCTCCACTGGGGGAATTCCGGCGTGCTTCACTAGGGGAAGTCCGGTTTTCTCCAGTTTCGTTTGTTAAGCTGTGGGTGTGGTCAGGATCCTCGTACACATGTGGTCGTCCTCGGGGACCTTGCAGGACCACAGTGTGATGCTCTGCAGTTCTGCCATGTTCAGGATCTTCATAAACATGAGGGCGCCCCCGAGGGCCCTCCAACACTATCACGGGTTTATTCTCCGACTTGGGGTGATTGGGACACTCATACAAGTGTTCCTTGCCTCCAGGAAACTCCACAGAACTACAATCCTTATGTTCTGCATGTCTGTAGTCTGGGTCTTCGTAGACGTGCGGTCGACCACGAGGTCCATCCACGAGAATCACGTGTACCTTATCCGACTGTTTCTGCTTTGGATCTTCGTATGTGTGCTCATCTGCTTGGGAACCCTTCGAGCAACCTTGCTTCTCTGGTTCTGATTTACGATAGTCAGGATCTTCGTAGACGTGCGGACGACCACGAGGTCCATCTATAATAATCACATGAGCCTTGTCCGACTGTTTCTGTTTTGGATCTTCGTATGTGTGCTCCTGTGCTTGAGGAACTTTCGAGCATCCTTGCTTCTCAGATTCTGATTTGCGATAGTCTGGATCTTCATACACGTGTGGTCGGCCATGAGGTCCATCAATAACGACCACGTGTCCCTTGTTTGACAACTTTGTTTGTTTGGGATCTTCGTATGTGTGCTCATCTACTTGAGGGACAGGTACAGAACCTTGTTTCTCCTCCTGTGGCATACGCTCAACCTCTTCATAGATGTGTGGGCGGCCACGATGCCCTCCCACAACAATCTCACGCATTCTACCCGACTCCTGAGGGGTTGATTCTTCATACACGTGGTCTACTGTCGGAGTGTTTTGAGGATTAGAACTCTTGGTTTTCTCTGTCATCCCACTACCTGGATCTGTGTGTGAACTGCCTTTCCTTAGAGGACTGTCATCTGAAGTAGTATTTCTCCGATCTGACTTGAGGTTTGAGGTTGACTCGTGGATGAACTGGAATGACAGTGCGCTTTTCGGTGGAACTGGTGGGGTGTCAGTGGGCGATTGGTTGGAGTCAGATTCCAGATGAGCACGTTCCGATAAAAGCACGAGGGAATCACTCACAGGGCGCTCACTGCTGGACACCTTCTTGGCTGGTACCGGACGGACAGTTACTGGAAAGTCCATGGGACACTCAGAAATGATGCGTAAAATGTCTTTAATGCTCTTCCCTTTCAGGGGAATGTCCTTGACTTCAAGTATTTCGTCACCTAAGGCATGGGAAAGGAAGATGAAAGTAAAAGTCCCATACATGTGTAGGTAAGCAAGGAAGGTACTTGAAACAGGCAACAGCAGCAACAACAACAACAACACATTGTGTGCTCTTTGTCTCTAGGCAACAGGCATAGCACACATTGTTGTTCACTGTACACAACCGCCATAGAGCAGCCAGCACCTCAGTACCATGTGGTGGCAAGGCAATACGGTACAGTGGACCCCTCCATTCCGGACACCTTGGGACCAGAAAGGACTGTCGTGATTACTGAGGTGTCTTGACTTCAAGGGCTGAAGATGTACTATGGCTTATTATAGTGGATTGTTCGGCTCCAGTGGTATGTGTCCCCATAAGAGGGGTGTCTGCAATCCAGGGGTCTGGATTAGAGGGGTATCTGCAGTTCAGGGGTCTGGATTAGAGGGGTGTCTGCAATTCAGGGGTCTGGATTAGAGGGGTGTCTACAATTCAGGGGTCTGGATTAGAGGGGTGTCTGCAATTCAGGGGTCTGGATTAGAGGGGTGTCTGCAATTCAGGGGTCTGGATTAGAGGGGTGTCTGCAATTCAGGGGTCTGGATTAGAGGGGTGTCTGTAATTCAGGAGGCTGGATTAGAGGGGTTTCTGCAATTCAGGTGTCTGGACTAGAGGGGTGTCTGCAATTCAGGTGTCTGGACTAGAGGGGTGTCTGCAATTCAGGGGTCTGGATTAGAGGGGTCTACTGCACTGCCAAAACATTAGCATTGATTGATATGCAACGGAATCCAGCCACAAAGAACTGCTTCAGCCATGGCACAGTAAAGAAGAAGCCCAAAGAAAACAAGTTCATGAAATAAACAACAACAATGAAGCAAGCAACTCCGAAAGAGTAACCTACAGTGTACCCACATAGGGTACAATTGATGAGAGTAAACAACTAGAAAGTAAACAACTAGGAAGTAAATAACTAGAAAGTAAACAACTAGGAAGTAAACAACTAGGAAGTAAACAACTAGAAGTAAACAACTAGGAAGTAAACAACTAGAAGTAAACAACTAGGAAGTAAACATTGACACATGCATCTACAGTGGAGCACGTCTTACAAACTTCTTGAGCAGCAAACATTCCATCACAGACCAATTCTCATGGGCACAGATAGCCCTGCACTTAGTCCATCCAGCTGTTACTCACCTTAGTATGCAAGTGATGGGAACAAGATAGGGGAACGTTTCCCTATCCTGCTCCCAGCACTTGCATATAAAGGTGGGTAACAGCTGGATGGACTAAGTGGCTGTTGGACAAATGACAATGCAATCTCAAATAAGGCCACAATCTAGTGAGTGCGTGGCTATGCAAGACTAAGATCTGAATAGATTGTTTCACACATGAATAGGCATGAGCCAATTACACCCACACACAGTAAATTCATGAATACAATTTACAATTTACAATACCTATTACAATATATGAATTGTAATAGGCACCTCTGTGAATCATGAGGAATAGGCACCTCTGTGAATCATGAGGAATAGGCACCTCTGTAAATCATGAATAACTTGCAAATAACAGGGAATATTCTAAAATTTGTAGCACAAAAATGGCCGATCAGCTCAACACGGGATGTGTTTGTTTCCCCTTCAAATGGCTGTTTTACTTCACAGTGAGAAATATTCCCTTAAGAATGCGTAAGACCACATATGCAATTCGTGTTACAGTGAGTATAAATAATGTGGAGCCTTCTGTCTAAGTTGTCAATGACATATTCTCTACAAGTGGGAAAGTTTACCAACAAAGTTACAGAGCACAAGCCATCATCTGAGGAAGGCATTGCAGCTGAATAATAGGGTGTGCATTTGAGAATAATAGGTGGAGTTTGAACAGATAATAGAATAAAACAATAGGTGGTATTTGGTGAATAGTTGGCTCATGCCTACACATGGAATAGCCTCTGAATGGTAAACTCAAAGGTTTGTACAAGGTTTTGTTATTGTGTTTAGTACATTCCGCCTACTCTAGCTTTAGTTGGAGCTTATAGAAGTTACGCAAGAACACACTTCCAGAGTAGTAGTGCCTTTACACGCTGAACTCCTCTCTTCTTACTGTGAGTATTTGCCACAGTG
>CAUJGJ010000371.1:5421010-5428510 GCA_963170055.1 Halisarca cf. caerulea
CGTATATGTATGCAAGTGTTTCTGTTGGGTTTATTTGGTGTGTTGAGTTGTAAATAATACTCTGTACAAGTGTCCGTTATGCCTGAGTGTGTACGCGCGTCTCTACCAGCTCTCCTTCTGCACACTGAGCCCTGGTTGTAGAGGAATGCAGTGTTGTTGAGCGAGAGGTAGACAGTTAGCAATAACATATCGTAGCTGAGTGGTGTAGACAAGAGCATCACATAGCTGGATTGTGTTAGCACCAGCACTGGTTACCATACATACACGTACTTCTGTGTACACGTAATGTTCACCAGCTGTTCTGCAAACTGTCAGCCAAATTTGTCTCAGAGTACACTCACACCAAACATTGTCAAAACATCCTTGTTACTATAAATAGCATGGTGCCCAACTCACACACAGTGAGTGGTCAAAAAATTATAATCTCTAGTCCAAACTGGTTCCAGCTTGTGATAACTATATTCATGGCCTAAAGAATGTGTTATCCTGTGCTAGGTTGTGAGGTATGGTGTGAAATGCTATCCCTCTCAGTATTGGGAAACAGAGTATAGTATGACAAACACTCTTGCACTGTGTGTGTGTGTGTGTGTGTGTGCGTGTGTGTGTGTGCGTGTGTGTGTGTGTGTGTGTGTGTGTGTGTGTGTGTGTGTGTGTGTGTGTGTGATGCAAGAGGGAGAGAGTGTTATACGTATCTTTGTTATTTTCAGTACATCTGTGGGAAATATCCTGCTTCTCTGTCTGTTTATTTGTGACACTCTCTGCTATGCAAGAATTATCTGCTGACCAATCAGATTCCAGCTGTGGAGCAACATTGCGCAATCCCCTCCTGTAAAACTGCTGATCGTCATGTTGGCACCTGCTGAATAGGCTAGCACCTGACCTTTGTTCCACTTTTCCTGTTTTTGCACACACAACACTACAGCTCATTGTGTGTGTGCACCTTTATGACAAACATTGTTAACAAATGAGTATATGCACTTCAAACATTGGTGTATGTTCATGTGTTGTGTGTGTGTGTGTGTGTGTGTGTGTGTGTGTGTGTGTGTGTGTGTGTGTGTTTAGGTTGTCGGAAAAAGTTGACTACAGATCAAAGCACTTCCATTTTCACTTGTTGCATACCAAATTCAAGCAGGACACCTCAGCCCGCACGACACCTTACATCATTCATCATCATGCATTTCTCTGACTCATTCTTCTGATTTCTTCTATTCTCCCTCAACTCACCTTTTCCAAACACCTTTATCTTCTCCCAACCCTCACTTTTGCTCCTCACTCCCACCAATGCTCTCTTTGTCTTCTCCCCTCACTCTTGCTCCCACCCTTCTCTCCTCATCCTCACCCCTCACTCTCACTCCATTCTCTCCTAATGCCCACCCCTTCTCTCTCACTCCCACCCTTCTCTCCTCACTCTTACCCCCACCCTTCTCTCCTCGTCCTCCTTTTACCCTCTCCCCTTGTCCTTTACCCCAGCCCTCTCCCCTCCCTCCCCGCCCCAGCCCTCTCCCCTCCCTCCCTACCCCGGCCCTCTCCCCTCCCTCCCCACCCCGGCCCTCTCCCCTCCCTCCCTACCCCTGTCCTCTCCTCTCCCTCCCTACCCCAGCCCTCTCCCCTCGCTCCCTACCCCTGTCCTCTCCCCTCCCTCCCTACCCCGGCCCTCTCCCCTCCCTCCCTACCCCTGTCCTCTCCCTCCCTCCCTACCCCAGCCTTCTCCCCTCCCTCCCTACCCCTGTCCTCTCCTCTCCCTCCCTACCCCTGTCCTCTCCTTTCCTTCCCTACCCCAGCCCTTTTCCCTCCCTCCCTACCCCTGTCCTCTCCTCTCCCTCCCTACCCCGGCCCTCTCCCCTCCCTCCCTACCCCTGTCCTCTCCCTCCCTCCCTACCCCGGCCCTCTCCCCTCCCTCCCTACCCCAGCCTTCTCCCCTCCCTCCCTACCCCTGTCCTCTCCTCTCCCTCCCTACCCCGGCCCTCTCCCCTCCCTCCCTACCCCTGTCCTCTCCTTTCCTTCCCTACCCCAGCCCTCTTCCCTCCCTCCCTACCCCTGTCCTCTCCTCTCCCTCCCTACCCCCTTGTCCCTGAATATGTCTCAATATGTCAATGTATTTCTGTCTTCTTTCTGTATCAGCTCTCCTTGTTTTATTTTGTACCTCCTGTGTGTACTGTACACACACACACACACACACACACACACACACACACACACACACACACACACACACACACACACACACACACACACACACACATACACACACACACACACACACACACACACACACACCTGTGCACACCTGAGCTGTGTACATACTTGGCTGTTGTTTGTGTACCATCCATATGAGTGCACCTGAGCTGTGTATGTATTTGACCTGTTATCATCGGTTTGCACACCCACTTAGGAGCTGAAGCAGTACAAGGCCTGTGTGGTGGTGAGGTGCTGTGATCCCACCTACAGTACAGAAATGCTGGAGGAGAGCAACATCAAAGTTGTGGTGAGTCCTTCTTGTCTGTTCAGTGTCTGCTGTAGAACTACTCGTATAATCAAACAGGGTGTAGTGGGGCCCCTCTAAACCTAACCCTCCGTAATCTGAAATATTCCTTTAACTCCTTGTTCCGTTTGTTCGTTCACTATTTGCCACAAGACTGTTTTCAAACAAGGTACTTAATAGGACTTCCCACTTTGTACTATCGCTTGCTACTACGTACGTGACATGGTGGCAGAGTTAGTGTGCTTGCTACTACGTTACATGGTGGTAGAGGTGGTGTGCTCGCTACCACGTTACACGGTGGTAGAGGTGGTGTGCTCGCTACCACGTTACATGGTGGTAGAGGTGGTGTGCTCGCTACCACGTTACATGGTGGCAGAGGTGGTGTGCTTGCTACCACGTTCCATGGTGGCAGAGGTGGTGTGCTTGCTACCACGTTCCATGGTGGTAGAGGTGGTGTGCTCGCTACCACGTTACATGGTGGTAGAGGTGGTGTGCTCGCTACCACGTTACATGGTGGCAGAGGTGGTGTGCTTGCTACCACGTTCCATGGTGGCAGAGGTGGTGTGCTCGCTACCACGTTCCATGGTGGTAGAGGTGGTGTGCTCGCTACCACGTTCCATGGTGGTAGAGGTGGTGTGCTCGCTACCACGTTACATGGTGGCAGAGGTGGTGTGCTCGCTACCACGTTACATGGTGGCAGAGGTGGTGTGCTTGCTACCACGTTCCATGGTGGCAGAGGTGGTGTGCTTGCTACCACGTTACATGGTGGCAGAGGTGGTGTGCTCGCTACCACGTTACATGGTGGCAGAGGTGGTGTGCTTGCTACCACGTTACATGGTGGCAGAGGTGGTGTGCTCGCTACCACGTTACATGGTGGCAGAGGTGGTGTGCTTGCTACCACGTTACATGGTGGCAGAGGTGGTGTGCTAGCTACCACGTTACATGGTGGCAGAGGTGGTGTGCTTGCTACCACGTTCCATGGTGGTAGAGGTGGTGTGCTTGCTACCACGTTACATGGTGGCAGAGGTGGTGTGCTCGCTACCACGTTACATGGTGGCAGAGGTGGTGTGCTAGCTACCACGTTACATGGTGGCAGAGGTGGTGTGCTAGCTACCACGTTACATGGTGGCAGAGGTGGTGTGCTTGCTACCACGTTCCATGGTGGCAGAGGTGGTGTGCCAGCTGGTCACCGCTTCACAGGACATTTTGTAGGGTTGGGGTTGGCCTGGGTGCTGTGGTGTTCCCTACTCATGCTACTGTTTGTCGCATGAGAACTTGCAAGTTGTGGTGTGTGTATGCGCGTGTGTGTGTGTGTTCGCGTGTGCCTATGGGATCTGCATGTTTGTTTATGTGTGGCCATTTCCTCATCCTTTCGTTTCCCTTTATGTATTCATCCTTTTGTGTGTGTGTGTGTGTGTGTGTGTATGTGTGGATGTAGAGGTAGTATGTACGTATATCCCATAGTCTTCTAATACGCATATACATATGTACATATGTACATCTCTCATCTCATTGTCTGTGTGCTGTGCCCCTCAGGACTTCCCTTTTGAGGATGGGGCTGCCCCGCCCAGTGAGGTGATTAAGGAATGGCTGTCTCTGGTGGACACTACTGCAGAGAACAGTCCAGGAAAGTTTATTGCTGTGCACTGTGTGGCTGGACTTGGAAGGTGTGTGTGTGTGTGTGTGTGTGTGTGTGTGTGTGTGTGTGTGTGTGTGTGTGTGTGTGTGTGTGTGTGTGTGTGCACGTATGCATGTTTTCATACATGTGTACGTGCATATGTATGCCTGTTAGTCTGTGTATATGTGTGCATGGGTGGGTGTGAACATTACATGAAGGTGTACATGCTAGCAATTGTGTGCTTATTAGGATGTGTTGGGACAAGAGTTATGCTCTCACCTTGTGCTGCTGGTGTGGAAACACCAATTGTAACCCCTGTGTTCATACATATGTGCCCGCCCACTTCAGTTCAAAGGGTGTTTGTCATACAATGAAGTGTGCAATAAAACCTCCATTAGTTGACCGCTTAATGTAGGCAGGTGGTCCTTTGTAGACATACAGTGGTTTCACTGAAGTGGTTCACAAACCAGCCCCTACCAGGCACTATGTGCAGGTGGTCCTTGTGTACAGATGGTTTGAATACAGGTTTCATTGTATTGTGAAGTCACTAGGTTTCCTTGAGTGCTATGAGTGTGTCGTGTGTTCCCCACTCGCTCCTGTACGTTCGTGCAGGTCTGTATGTACTGTACACAGATATGTACGTTTGCAGTTTATACCTTTTTATATGCACAGTGTGTGCACTCTAGCACTCACACACACACACACACACACACACACACACACACACACACACACACACACACACACACACACACACACACACCAACTGTTTACAGCTTGTGTTGTTGTCTGTCCCAGGGCTCCAGTCCTCGTCGCGGTGGCACTGATTGAATCAGGGATGAAGTATGCAGATGCCGTGGAGTTCATTAGACAGTGAGTTCACTGATCAAAGATGGCTTCCTTCACCCTTCATTGCCCTAATGGATCCTGTCTTGTGGAACATCATTACATGTGGTCAAGCCTCACCTGTTTGTGTGTGACTGGGTTTGCTTTGTGCACAGTAAAGAGATCACTGAACCCTATAGTGTGTGTGTGTGTGTGTGTGTGTGTGTGTGTGTGTGTGTGTGTGTGTGTGTGCGTGTGTGCGTGCGTGCGTGTGTGTGCGTGCGTGTGTGTGCGTGCGTGTGTGCATGCGTGCGTGCACGTGTGTGTGTGTGCGGGTGCACATACATACGCAGGAGAAGTGCTAACTAGGAAGCCCAAATGCAAGGATGAACCAAGGGGATTGGACGTGGTTAGGGAGATCAGCTGTGGAAAGGAAATACTCCTTTCTAGCTGCTGTATGTAGCCAAGTCATACGTATCTCTCTCACACACATACTCTCTCTACTCCTCAGACGCAGGCGTGGAGCCATCAATGCCAAACAGCTGGCATTCCTGGAGAAGTACAAGCCACAGAGGAAGAAAGAGGGCTGTGTTCTGATGTAGCGGACACCTGCAGGGCATGCTCAACTGGCAGAAATCTACAGCAGTTGTATTGCCCCAATAGCTGTATGCACCTGTGTGCAGCTGCTTATTATTCATATGTAACTGCTCTCTATTAGTGTGTGTTTTGTGTGTGTGTTGTGTGTTGTGTGTGTGTGTGTGTGTGTGTGTGTGTGTGTGTGTGTGTGTGTGTGTGTGTACACGGGCATGCTTGAAATTTGTAATAAAGTTAGATTGTACGTAATGTGTTCATATCTCGCCAGCAGTTGTATGTAGTTATTTCTTCAATTACTTAATTATTGTATTTATTCCAAATGCTCAAATGTTATTTATTTCCAGTGTAAAATCAGACAAAGCACAACAGACAAAAATGGCAATTCTACTCATTCATTTTATGTGTTACAGAATTTTTGTAAGCATGGCATGTTTTCTTGTGAAAGGTGGTAATGGATTGTTTTTGACATTTCATGTGTGCGGAGGTACATGCTGTGTGGAGGTACGTACATACACGTGCGGAGGTACATGTGTGCACGTGCGGAGGTACGCACGTGCATGTGCGGAGGTACGTGCATGCACGTGCGGAGGTACGCGCGTGCTCGTGTGGAGGTATGCGCATGCATGTGTGGAGGTACGTACATGCAGTTGGAACTTGTTCTAGTTCTGTCCTAGTTCCTGCTACAACCAGCCTCCTGAGTGCCCTGTGGGCTTGCAGAGCACTTGTGGCATCAGGTTGGTTGCAGTAGGGCAGAACTATATAGAACACCGTACAGGTTCTAAGGATCATCTCCATTGGGGGGCATGGTAGTAATCCGTAGTGTGTGTGGTACATACAGTGACTAGTTTCCAAGCCCTGTTTGGTTTGCTGTAGTACTGTACATGTATTACTATATCCCACCATAGAAACAAAGAAAGAGTCCATGACCCCATCACTCAATTCACCCCAGTTTATCCCTGCACTGTCAACATTAGTGGAATATGTACATACATTCATAGAGAATGGTACATCCAATGTTTATCCGCACCAGTTCAAATATTATTTGAGAAGGCTTCAGTTTGAGGAATTGTATCGTTGATCCTTATCACATGCGTGCACTCAGACAATTATGAATGCACAGGTGCAAAGACTATAGTAAGATCGGAAGACAAAATGGCCGACTGACATGTCATAAGTGGTGGGATTGGGAACGTTATTATGCACGTCTCCATACGAACTGCTATTGACAAGCAGTGAAACTTGCTTAGTACATACCTCAAAGGGGACCCAAAATCAGTACTTATTTTCAGAGGTACTTACTATCAGGGTTGGTTTATGTACATGAGGTATACACAGGGACAGAATGAGGAGTACTTACTATCCAGGAGTATGTACTAAACCAGGTTACTTACTAAGCCAGTGCCACTGCACTTTCGAAATACAGAGGTTGTTGGATTGTCAAGGAAAACAACCTGAGTATTGCCCAACGTGATGTCTGTACCTCTGAACATGGTCAGACTAGAGAGAGGATGTTGGATTATTGGATGAGGTGTCGGGTTACCTTCAGAAGCTGTAAGTCTATATAGGTGAAAGAACGTGTTTGGACTGATTTGATGTGCAATGAATTGTGAAGGAATGTGTGTGTAATCTGTACACAGCCTTTCTCAGTGGGGAATTCTCAGACTCATTAGGAAAGTGAGTGAGCTATCCCAGAGGAAGTCACCTGTGTACTGATCGCAGCTAGTGTCAGCTGTTCAGGACACAGTTGAGGTATGCCTGTGTACATTACATGGGTTTCCATGGTAACAGTGTGGTTTTCTGTTCTATAATATGAACACAGTCACACCTCATTTATCTGACACTGGTTTATCCGACACTGGTTTATCTGACACTGGTTTATCTGATACTGGTTTATCTGACACTGGTTTATCTGACACTGGTTCATCTGATACTGGTTTATCTGACACTGGTTTGTCTGACACTGGTTCATCTGACACTGGTT
>CAUJGJ010000371.1:5433510-5436010 GCA_963170055.1 Halisarca cf. caerulea
TGTGTCTTTGTGTGTGTGTGTGTATGTGCATTTACATCTAAAATCAAACAACTTCTTTTTGTTTTTTAATTCTGTCCATAGCACTTACGTATGTGAAGAAAGATGGTGTGTGTTACACAGACTGGTACACACTCCTTACTCTGTCCCTACCTCATGTATAGTACACAGACTAGTACATACTTCTCACTCTGCCCCTACCTCATGTACAGTACACAGACTAGTACATACTCCTCACTCTGTCCCTACCTCATGTACAGTACACAGACTAGTACATACTCCTCACTCTGTCCCTACCTCATGTACAGTACACAGACTAGTACATACTCCTCACTCTGTCCCTACCTCATGCATAGTACACAACCAATGATAGCAAGTACTTCTGAGTTGATGTGTACAGTAAATATATAAAAGTGCTCAGTAGTACAGTACTAGTACTATGACACAAAACATGCTAACTACTTAGATAAGACGTACTTCGTCCGTTAAAGACACACATACGAATTCTTTGCTGAGCAGAAGACCGTGAAGAGCAATGACTACCGAGTCCTCAGGCGTGGAACGTGATTGAGTCTTCCACCAAGCTTTCTCAATCAATGGGACGGCAGCCATTTTGGTACAAGGTAGTATACTGGCATAGATCTATGGTAATGGCATATTAATACAAGATCAATTGGTCTATGAAATTGTATAAATTGTTTGCAATAGTGTGGAACACGTGATTCAAATGGTGGACACTCCACGTCGCTACACGTACGTAGTGCTCGAAGATTTCCCTCAGAAGTGATGTAAGTTTACTCTATATCTCTGGTTTTGAACCAAGGACGTATATTTTATCAGTCTCCATTATCTTGTAAGGAGAAATTAATCACCGAGTGCGAATTTTCACTGATTATATTTGTAGGTGTTAACCAAGAGTTAGAAAGAGGAAATGTCTTCAGAAAGTCAAGAAAATGTGAGCTTTCCATTAGGATAACGTTAAAATGGTTGTAGACTATTTTGTCAAAATGACTTGCATCGTGGCCGATTTCCACCCAATTTTGAATTCCCCCCTTAGAATGTCACAGATGGCGGCCTATCGTCTTCTCTCGGCGAGGTACCCTCGATGGGCGGAATATCAGTTCAAGATACAACAGGGATAGTGAGTACTAGCTCCCACCGCCTCATCCTGAGTATTGTATTGGCATTGTCAAAATTACGGTAACCCTTTCAGCCCTAGTCTCGCGTAGCCAGCCCCCTTTTCCTGTTCGCGTATTGTAGAGAACAGGAAAAAGGGCTGACTACCCGAAACTATTCAGTCCCGGGCTGGTATAGATGGGGGTATTGTTGACTGTGGTCAGTGTGGTTACATGTATCATAGATGATTGTATCTATGCATGTATTGTCACACAGGAGTTATGTGACGCTAAGCCATAAAATCTGATCTGTAGATTTAATTTTTGTGTGTGTATGTGTGTGTGTGTGTGTGTGTGTGTGTGTGTGTGTGTGTGTGTGTGTGTGTGTGTGTGTGTGTATGCGTACGTGTTACGGTAACTTCATTCTATTACAAGGTAATCATGTTGTCATATTGTACAAGTAAGTGTGCGTGTGTGTGTGTGTGTGTGTGTGTGTGTGCGCGTGCGTGTGTGTGTGCATGCGTGTGTGTGCACATGTGTGTGTGTGTGTGTGTGTGTACATGCGTGTGCACGCACGTGTGTATGTATGCATACGTACATGTATATGTACACACATACCTTACTTGTTGTATCTGCTGTTACGTAGAATGTGGATAGTACGTCAATGATGACCTTCCCAAGTGCCAGTGACCCCGGTGCTGGCTACCTGTATCTGCCCTTCCCCACAACATTTCCCTCCACTGACATGTCGTGGGCGGGTGGATTCGACCCTGCCAGTCTCCTTGCATTACAGAACTTGGGGCAACTGACCACTGACCCTCAGCAACTGTTAACCAGTCCTGTCTCTCTTCAGAACCCCCAGCTTCTTCTACCCACTGGGACAATCATGAATCCAGAGATGTATCTCATGAATAACTATCTTGTCTACCCGAGTATTTCGGGTAATCAGACACTTGTCCCGTCAGCAGTGACATTGAGCAACGAACAGATCAGCTCTACCCTGGGTGCCACCACGGGGGAGCCCATCTCCACTCTTGGGACAGCATTCAGCAATATGACCTTTACTACAGACTCTGTTCCCACTCAGTTGGTGACAACGGAAACTGCGCCTGTTGTTATGACGAACAGTGTTCAACAAAATGGCGACCAAACAGTTGTCACTGAAGATACCCCTTCTACGAATGCTGTGACTGCTAAGAGTGATGAGAAGAAAGCATCTTCTGCTCCCGACAAACCAATGTCCTGGGCAGCGGTGGCAAAACAGCCACCAAAGCCCGCTCCTCCTAAACCACAGCCTCAACCAACACTACCAGCACAGCCCTCTACAGAAGCACAACCCCAGGCCACGTCTAAACAGCACCAACAGTCACGAGGTGCTAACAGTGGAG
>CAUJGJ010000371.1:5441010-5448510 GCA_963170055.1 Halisarca cf. caerulea
CTCCCGTAAAAAGATTGTCTTCAGTAAAATTCTCCTCCTTTTTCTTCTTTGTTCTCTGCTCTTCCAACCATTTATCTCGTTTCTTCACATAAGTCTTGTCCCCCAGAGGATCAATACCAAGGAAGTCATAAAAGGCTACACTTCTTGCCAATTTCTCCGTCTTGGAGACAAACTTGAGGAGTTCATCAAAGGCTGCTTGTCGATCACTGATCGTGTCATTGGACATGAACAGCACTGTCTTACGAGGGAGAGGGGGCAGCTTCTGCTTGTACTGTGGGAACTGCTCCGTGAGTTGGCCGTGCAGCGTCTCAAAGGACTCAAACGTGGTTGGAACCTAAAGGGAGTGACCCTGACAGGTGGTCTTTTGTTTACAATACTCATTTACAACAGGCACAGTGAAACTTTGTTAGTGAGTACCTGGTTTAGTACACACTCCTGGATAGCAAGTACTCCTCATTCTCTCCCTGTGTATACCTCATGTACATAAACCAACCCTGATAGTAAGTACCTGGTTTAGTACATACTCCTGGATAGTAAGTACTCCTCATTCTGTCCCTGTGTATACCTCATGTACATAAACCAACCCTGATAGTGAGTACCTCTGATAATAAGCACTGATTTTGTGTCCCCTTTGAGGTATGTACTAAGCAAGTTTCACTGCATTATGTGTATACACACACACACACACACACACACACACACACACACACACACACACACACACACATACGCACGCACACATGCATGCACACACACACACACACAAACACATACACACACACACACACGCACACGCACACGCACACACACACACAGTGGGGAGCCCCCTAGAAAAATCCCAAACAAACTGCTCCAACTAGCAGCCTCTAGAAACATCCCCTAGCAACAGTGCCTACCAACCGTCCTAACTACCACATATAGTGAGAAACGCACTATGAACTGCACAACATCATCACTGGAGAATTCTCCAGTTTTGACGTTAACCAGTTTGGTCACCACCAGGACATAGTAGCGTTTGACGTCACGAGGATTGGCCGCCTTCTCCGCCTTGGGGACAGACACATCTATTCGAGTGTTCAGATTCTTCACAGTCCTACAGAGAAGAGAGAAGATGTACAAGGGAATGTAGATACGTATGCAGATGGATAACTTCACAAGGAGGCTCCACAGCATATCAGGGTGAGGTCTCCCGGTGAAGTGAGGTTGGATAAACCAGATGTGCCTGCACTTTCATCACATGCATTACGTTGGTTCACAGTCAGATGCTGTAGTGGGGTCTAGTGCAGCCAGGACTGTGTACATCTGGTATGCAAACTGATGTGGCATGATAAAATGAGTGGGGTGTGTACAGAAATCAAACACATTGTGTAGTAAACTAGCATGAAATTACCAACGAAAGACATGGGCTATGCATGGAGTATCTATTCTTCAACAAACCGAGTCGTTGCTTGTACTCGAGGCATTTCTGACAGAGCTTCAAAGTCAAGCGAAGGATAAGGGGACTCCCCCAACGAACGGCAGGAAGAAAATCGAGAGAAAATGGCGCTCGGCGACGCTACGTAATCCGTTTAGTATTCAAAGCTCGCGACAACTTTGATGGACGTAAGTTATGATACGTATAAGGTTTCTGTCGCCATTCACTGAGACAGATGTGATTATTTTTGCCATGTGAAGTACGTTGACCAGGATGTTGATTCTCTTATACTTTTCTCTTGTCTTTAGCGTTCTTCGGATACGAATAGTCGTCTGTGGTAGTGTCAAAGACTACATTGTTCTACTCCGGGAAAGTGCTCACCATGATGAGGTGAAGGCTGGCATACGCGATCATTATGGAGTTCACCTCAAGCCTTTGACAGAAGACGGGCTGATGTTCGTTGTCAGCTGTACCACAGAACAAAGCGAAATGGTTTGCAAATTATTATGAAAAAACGTTTCACTTTGCAACCATTTTGTTAATTATTTACTGAAGTCCATTTAGCGTGTAACTATCTGCCACGACCAGAAGTGGGGCAGCTGCAGATGGGGTTTATTCTAAATTCACGCTGTGCCGCATGAACGAGATACACGTATGATTGCACTCATACATCTTGATTTGTGTCGTGCGCTTGCTGTCGAGGATGCAGTTGATATGTTGTTGCTCTGAATGTCACTGTGTTGCCCCATGCACCGCAGTCCCAGATAGCCAGGGTACCACACCAAGAAGGTTTTGGGTAGGGCAACGACATCAGAAACATGGAGCCACAAATGACGGGCCTAAAATCTCAGACTAAGTCACAGTTGCCTCATTGACCTGACTGCCAATCTTACCAGTACAGACGGAGAAGTACCTGTGGTGTATGACGGAGAAGTACCTGTGGTGTATGACGGAGAAGTACCTGTGGTGTATGACAGAGAAGTACCTGTGGTGTACGACGGAGAAGTACCTGTGGTGTATGACGGAGGAGTACCTGTGGTGTATGACGGAGAAGTACCTGTGGTGTGTGGTGGAGAAGAACCTGTGGTGTATGGCAGAGGAGTACCTGTGGTGTGTGACGGAGGAGTACCTGTGGTGTGTGGTGGAGAAGAACCTGTGGTGTGTGATGGAGAAGTACCTGTGGTGTATGGCAGAGGAGTACCTGTGGTGTGTGATGGAGAAGTACCTGTGGTGTGTGGTGGAGAAGAACCTGTGGTGTATGGCAGAGGAGTACCTGTGGTGTGTGAACCTCATAGGCTTGTGTTTTCCTGGCCTCGTGTGCTAGAGACCAACCCTTCTCGGCATGGGGTAGTTTGGCGTGCGATACTAGTATTTTCTCAGGTGTGGGGGTGGACCTGGGGTGTGTACTAGGGTATGCGACTATTGTGAATGGTAAAATGGCATCTCCAATGCTCCTACAGCATGTATGTACATACGCACTCACTGAGCATAGCTACATACATGGGTCCATGCAGAGTACAGTGTGTGTGCGGTGATAAACTGCTTCTATTTGCTGGTCCAATTGCTCATGTACAATATGATTTTTGTCCTTGCAGCTACGTCGTCATCCTTCTGTCAGTTTAGTTGAAGAAGATGGTGTAGTTGTTGGAGCCTCTAATGAAGAGTATTATGATTCTTTGTTCTTTGGTGTGGAGGAAACCTCAGGACCTTTCAAGGGAGTTCCGTGGCACTTGGATCGCCTTGATCAACTAAATCTACCTCTTGACAACCACTTTGAACCAGTCTGGACTGGTAAGGGTGTTGATGTGTACATCCTTGACACGGGCATCAGATACGACCATCAGCAGTTTGATGGACGAGCAAAGTTCATTGGATTTGACCCAGTTGATGAGTTGGCTGGAGAAAGTGTTCTGATGCAAGGATCAGATTGCTACGGACACGGTACCCACATAGCCAGCATTGTTGCTGGTCGTACATTCGGTGTGGCCAGAGAAGCAACTGTGTACAGTGTGCGCACTCTCCAGTGTAACAACACAGCTCTCTGGTCAGTAGTTTTGTCTTCGTTAGAACGAGTGGCCAACCACATCCAGTCCACACAGAAACCTTCTGTGATTTCGCTGTCTTTCATTGGAGTGTACAACCAGGTTGTAAATGATGTGATTGCTGACATTGTTGCCAGGGGAATTCCAGTTGTGGTTGCCGCTGGCAACGTTGGTGGTGAGGATGCATGTAAATATTCTCCCGCAAGCAGTCCAATGGCTATCACAGTGGCCGCATCAGATGATGAGGATTATCTGTTCAGGGACTTTCCAGGATCTGCAGTGGGTCCTTGTGTGGACATCGTGGCACCAGGTGTGTGTGTGTGTGTGTGTGTGTGTGTGTGTGTGTGTGTGTGTGTGTGTGTGTGTGTGTTGTGTGTGTGCGTGTGTGTGTGTGTGTGTGTGTATGTGTGTGCGTGTGCATGCATGCATGCGTGTGTGTGTGTGTGCATGTGTGTGTGTGTGTGTGTGTGTGTGTGTGTGTGTGCATGTGCATGCATGCGTGAATGTGTGTGTGTGTATGTGTGTGCGTGTGCGTGTGCATGCATGTGTGAATGTGTGTGTGTGTGTGTGTGTGTGTGTGTGTGTGTGTGTGTGTGTGTGTGTGTGTGTGTGCATGCATGCATGTGTTCACTCACATATGTACTTACATGTGTAAGCAGAGAATGGGTGGATGTAATAGTTTACACCACTGTCACTTTTTGTACATGTGTGAGATTGAATTTGCATCAAATTTACATGGTGCATCTTCCATAGTGCACAGTCCAGCAACATCACTGACGTCACTATCATCCTATCCCTCTGCCCCCACCCCCACAGGTGTAGACATTGTTGGGGCTGACTTTCGCTGTCCATCATGCTTCGCTGTGTTGGATGGTACCTCACAGGCTGCCCCTCTCGTAGCAGGGATACTGTCCCTCTACCTCCAGGAGGACCCCTCTCTCACACCACACCAGCTCAAGGAGAGACTGTTGGAAGAAGCTGTGGAAACTGTTCATGTCAGTGGAGTTGACAGAGAACTGGGTTTGAAGACTGTGAAAAAATTAACGCACATCGACAATTCCCGCCAACACAATTTGTGACATTGCTCATGTTCTTTGCTACAACTCTCAGTGTCCACTTTTGGAGGAGTATTGACTGAAAATACACCTTTGAAGTGGTCATGACTAGTATAGGCCACTCTTGAAGCAGTCACAACTCGTCTTGTCCACTCTTGAAGCAGTCACAACTCGTCTTGTCCACTCTTGAAGCAGTCACAACTCGTCTTGTCCACTCTTGAAGCAGTCACAACTCGTCTTGTCCACTCTTGAAGCAGTCGCAACTCGTCTTGTCCACTCTTGAAGCAGTCACAACTGATCAAATGCACTCTTGAAGCAGTCGCAACTCGTCTTGTCCACTCTTGAAGCAGTCACAACTGATCAAATGCACTCTTGAAGTAGTCGCAACTCGTCTTGTCGACTCTTGAAGCAGTCACAACTGGTCAAATGCACTCTTGAAGCAGTGACAACTCGTCTTGTCGACTCTTGAAGCAGTCACAACTGGTCAAATGCACTCTTGAAGCAGTGACAACTCGTCTTGTCGACTCTTGAAGCAGTCACAACTGGTCAAATGCACTCTTGAAGCAGTCACAACTGGTCAAATGCACTCTTGAAGCAGTCACAACTGGTCAAATGCACTCTTGAAGCAGTCACAACCAGATTCATCCACTCTGATGGGATCATACCTTACTCATCCACCTCCAAGTGCATGCCGTATTTGTTCCAATAGAGGCCAGGCTCCAATAGAGGTCAGGGCTTCTATTCGAACAAAAACGGTAGTTGCAACTAGTGTTATCAGCTGCCTCACATTTCACATGTTTTGTATTCCATATCTCATGTTAATATTTTACTGTTTGTGCAGATATAAATTTACCTCAGACATTTTTTGTTCATAAAATTCAATGTTTGACTTATAAAGATTTCATACCCAGCAAGCATGGCGGTAGCTTGATGCTTCAGTGAACTACCACAGGGTCTATGTGTACAGGTGCATGTGTGTGCATACAGTCACATGTGTACAGGTGCATGTGTGCATGTGTGTACATACAGTCATATGTGTACAGGTGCATGTGTGTGTGTACAGTTACATGTGTACGGGTGCATGTTTGTAGCTACACAAAATATGTGTACAGGTGTATGTGTGTGTGTACATACAGTCATATGTGTACAGGTGCAGTGTGTGCGTACATACAGTCATGTGGCCTTCTGACAGTGATTTATATGACACAATTAACCTCATTTATCTGACCCATTTTTTTGAATCCCCATCACTGAATTGTCTATGTACACATCGATCTGTTCTATGAGGAGCAGATGTGGGCGGATCAGCCAGGTCACACTGCTTGCATGCATGCATGTCTATGAATTAATTTGAATTTTGTGCAAGTACGCACAATATTCTCCTTCCTGCGCGCACAATGTCCTCCCTCCTGCACGCACAGTGCCCTCCCTCCTGCACGCAGTGTCTTCTTTCCTGCACAGTACCACTTGCAGTACATCTACTTACACACTACCCCACAAACACACGGCACTCCATTTTTGCATTCACATATTTATATATTTTATACATGCTTGTTCAGTTTATTGGTACAATAATTAATATAAAATAAAATACTATCATCATTATTAAAGAATACCATCTCAGCTACACGCACTGCGTGTAAGGAGAATGTGCATGTCATGTGCATATCTGTGTACTCTCCTACAAAGAAAGCATTACATTACACAGTATATATATATATATATATATATAATTATATATATATTCATATAATATATTATAATAAACATTAATGTATTCATATTGTATATACAAATACTACATGTACAATGGTATAAATTATTATATATGTACATAGCAAATGAAATGCATAGAAATCAATAATATCTGGCCAGCTAGCCCGCCTCCCACAAGCCCCTACAGCCCACAAGTCAAGACTGTAAACTCAGGACAAAGGCTGGGTACCCCATAGGGGCAGAGGTTAACTGCTTGTAATCAGGAGGAAGGAGAGAGCCTCCTTCAGCTCCAAGTTGGGAAAGAAGGGATAGAATCTTCTCTGGTTTGTCTTCTTCAAACGAAACAGATCTCCACTGAGAAGGTAAACTACTCTTCTGCATAGCTCCTTCTAAGACAGGACTTGTATGATTGCCAGGTGATACCGAAGATGGCAGTTCTTCCACCAGCTCTATGTCTGCTTGCTCTATTTCCACTCCTTTGTAGTCACCGCACTTTCTAGTTTTGTGAAGAGTAAATGTCTTCTTTGCACTCTGGTCAGTTTTTAGCACCTCTACTGCTCTGAGGAGAGCAGGTCGGTGACTGCTTTGTGTAGCAAGAGACTGCAATACTCCCACAGCAACATCTTTCACATCCTTGGAGGGGTCAAGGTGGCAGCGTTCGATCTTCTCCCAGTACTCAATACCACTCTTGTCTACAGTGGTGCGCACTTTGACCTCCAGCAATTCGTTCTTCCCTCTGAGCTTAACACCCACCTCATCTGTACACGGAATGTACCTGTCAGTCCTGATAGTGAAAATTGTACAGAAACGAATCATTATTAATTGGCTTCATCATGCATTCTTGCATACACCATACACACCGTACAGAGCGTCTATGTAAACACTGCTTTGATTCATCACAATGCAAGCTGTGTCATTTTAGGCACAACGTTAGCATTCATTCATGCTATCCACCACTCCCACTACCAGCCTCATCCTTTAAACATTCATTCATGCTATCCCCCACTCCCACAACCAGCCTCATCCTTTAAACATTCATTCATGCTATCCACCACTCCCACTACCAGCCTCATCCTTTAAACATTCATTCATGCTATCCACCACTCCCACTACCAGCCTCATCCTTTAAACATTCATTCATGTTATCCACCACTCCCACTACCAGCCTCATCCTTTAAACATTCATTCATGCTATCCACCACTCCCACTACCAGCCTCATCCTTTAAACATTCATTCATGCTATCCACCACTCCGACTGCCAGCCTCATTCCT
>CAUJGJ010000371.1:5456010-5463510 GCA_963170055.1 Halisarca cf. caerulea
GAGAGAGCGGGGAAGTCGGGGGCCAGGAATGACCGGTTGAAGGAGGGCAGTCAGATCAACAAGTCACTGACAACACTCGGGATGGTCATATCGGCTTTGGCAGACATTGTGAGTTGTGTGTGTGTATGTATGTGTGTGTGTGTGTGTGTGTGTGTGTGTGTGTTGTGTGTGTGTAGTGTGTGTGTGTGTGTGTGTGTGTGTGTGTGTGTGTGTGTGTGTGTGTGTGTAATAAATCCTGTAACTGCATTTGGCAGACATTGTGAGTTGTGTGTGTTGTGTGTGTGTAGTGTATGTGTGTGTGTGTGTGTGTGTGTGTGTGTGTGTGTGTGTGTGTGTGTGTGTGTGTGTAATAAATCCTGTAACTGCATTTGGCAGACATTGTGAGTTGTGTGTGTGTGTGTGTGTGTGTGTAATAAATCCTGTAACTGCATTTGGCAGACATTGTGAGTTGTGTGTGTGTGTGTGTGTGTGTGTGTGTGTGTGTGTGTGTGTGTGTGTGTGTGTGTGTGTGTGTGTGTGTGTGTGTGTGTGTGTGTGTGTGTGTGTGTGTGTGTGTGTGATAAATCCTGTACTTACTTTCACATATGTACGTATGTACATATCTCAATCCTCCCCCGTCCCTCTCTCCCTCCCCTATCCCTCTCTCCCTCCCCTATCCCTCTTCTTCCTCCCCTGTCACTCTTCTTCCTCCCCTGTCCCTCTTCCCCCCCTGTCCCTCTTCTCCCTCCCCTGTCCCTCTGCCTCCCTCCCCTGTCCCTCTATCCTCCTCTGCTGTGTTCAGTCGGCTGGTAAGAAGGCCAAGGGGTCATACATCCCCTATCGTGACTCCACACTCACTTGGCTGCTCAAGGACAACCTTGGGGGGAACAGCAAGACTGTCATGGTAGCCACCATCAGTCCAGCTTCTGACAACTACGAAGAGACACTCTCCACTCTCAGGTAGGTACTGGGAAAACTCTACTGAAGGGCATCTCAGACAGGCAGCCACCTCCTTTAACAAGACACCATTGCTTTGCTCCATTTAAAATCCTGCACATTGACATGTGTGCAGTTTACTAAAATCCATAGTGTGGTGTACGTACTAGAATCCATAGTGTGGTGTACGTACTAGAATCCATAGTGTGGTGTACGTACTAGAATCCATAGTGTGGTGTATGTATATACTAGAATCCATAGTGTGGTGTACGTACTAGAATCCATAGTGTGGTGTATGTACTAGAATCCATAGTGTGGTGTACGTACTAGTAGTGTGGTGTACGTACTAGGATTCATAGTGTGGTGTACGTACTAGGATTCATAGTGTGGTGTACGTACTAGAATCCACTTTGTAGTTTACTGGAATCTACAGTGAACATACATAGTTTACTAGAATCCACTGTGTAGTTTACTGGAATCCACAATGTACATACATAGTTTACTAGAATCCACTGTGTACTAGATGATAACTAGGTGCGTGCATATGACAGAAGTCAGTGTGGCCATCCATACTCTCAGGTATGCCGACCGAGCCAAGCGTATTGTCAACCACGCTGTCATCAACGAAGACCCCAATGCGAAGGTGGTGAGGGAACTCAGGGAGGAAGTAGAGAAGTTGAGGAGGCTACTGATGGACCACGGATTGGAGGGGGGCATGCCAGGCGATCTTGATGGGCGTAACAAGGAGATAGACAAACTCAGAGAGAGTCTAGCCATCAACGAGAAGCTGTTTGGTGAGATGACAAAGAGCTGGGAGCAGAGGCTGAAGGAGACAGAAGAGATCCATAAGGTTCAGTTTGCTTGATTGTAGTGTGTGTACTTGTACACTGTACATTCATACATGTGTAGTACATGGATGTGTGATACATACGTACACACACACACACACACACACACACACACACACACACACACACACACACACACACACACACGCATGCACGCATGCACACACACACGCACGCACGCACGCACGCACACACACACACACACACACACACACACACACACCATGTACTCACACTCCCAATAGGAACGACAAAAAGCACTAGAGGACATGGGAATATCAGTGCAGGCTGCTGGAATTGGTGTTCAGTCGGACAAGTTTTATCTGGTAAACTTGAATGCAGACCCGTCCATGAATGAGCTGCTTGTCTGCTACTTGAAGGTGGGATGCTTGTGAGCAGTGTGTGTGTGGGGGGTGTGGGGGGGTGTTTGTGTATGTGTGTGTGTGAGTGAGAGAGAGATGGATACAGAGAGTATGCATGTGTGTATGTTCACTTGTGTGTGCATGTTATGTACATACTGTACTGTACGTACGTACATATGTGCTGCTGGTGTACCAAAATGTCATGCATACATACATGTATCATACAAGCTTCCCATTTGCACTGTACATCACTGTGCAGAGAGTACCCTAAAATTGAGAAATTTTCGCGACCAATAATATTTGTGTTTTTTCGCGAATTGACTCCAATTGTGCATTTTATTGTCGCGAATATTTCTGCACACGTTCCAAAGTATAGGTATAGACAATCTATGGTGAGACTCGTGAAATTTTTATTCGCAAACTTTTCTGCCTACCAGATTTGACCCCAATTCACGAAATTTGATGTTCGCAAATATTTCCTGATTTAGGGTACTCACCATGTTAAGCTTCAATGTATGTACATTGTCTGCAGGAGAGGACTAGGATAGGCCGACCCGACCCGGTCAACCCACCTGACATCCAGCTCCAGGGGCTCGGCATACAGGCTTACCACTGCATGGTGGAGATCGACGGGACAGAAGTGTTTGTCACTCCTCAGTCCAACGCAAGGACACTTGTCAACGGTCACAGCATCTCTGAAAGGACACAACTGAGACATGGTTCAAGGTTGATGCTGGGGAACAACCACCTCTTCCGGCTGAGCTGCCCACGAGGACATGGTATGTCTTTGAGCATGCATAGCTATGGTGGATGTGTGCAGGTGTGGATGTGTGCAGGTGTGGATGTGTGCAGGTGTGGTGGATGTGTGCAGGTGTGAACGTGTGCAGGTGTGGTGGATGTGTGCAGGTGTGGTGGATGTGTGCAGGTGTGGACGTGTGCAGGTGTGGACGTGTGCAGGTGTGGACGTGTGCAGGTGTGGACGTGTGCAGGTGTGGACGTGTGCAGGTGTGGACGTGTGCAGGTGTGGTGGATGTGTGCAGGTGTGGACGTGTGCAGGTGTGAATGTGTGCAGGTGTGGACGTGTGCAGGTGTGGACGTGTGCAGGTGTGGACGTGTGCAGGTGTGGACGTGTGCAGGTGTGGACGTGTGCAGGTGTGGACGTGTGCAGGTGTGGACGTGTGCAGGTGTGGACGTGTGCAGGTGTGGACGTGTGCAGGTGTGGACGTGTGTAGGTGTGGACGTGTGCAGGTGTGGACGTGTGCAGGTGTGGACGTGTGCAGGTGTGGACGTGTGCAGGTGTGGACGTGTGCAGGTGTGGTGGATGTGTGCAGGTGTGGACGTGTGCAGGTGTGGACGTGTGTAGGTGTGGACGTGTGCAGGTGTGGACGTGTGCAGGTGTGGACGTGTGCAGGTGTGGTGGATGTGTGGAGGTGTGGACGTGTGCAGGTGTGGACGTGTGCAGGTGTGGACGTGTGCAGGTGTGGATGTGTGTAGGTGTGGACGTGTGCAGGTGTGGATGTGTGTAGGTGTGGACGTGTGCAGGTGTGGACGTGTGCAGGTGTGGACGTGTGCAGGTGTGGACGTGTGTAGGTGTGGATGTGTGTAGGTGTGGACGTGTGCAGGTGTGGACGTGTGCAGGTGTGGACGTGTGCAGGTGTGGTGGATGTGTGCAGGTGTGGACGTGTGCAGGTGTGGACGTGTGCAGGTGTGGACGTGTGCAGGTGTGGATGTGTGTAGGTGTGGACGTGTACAGGTGTGGATGTGTGTAGGTGTGGACGTGTGCAGGTGTGGACGTGTGCAGGTGTGGACGTGTGCAGGTGTGGACGTGTGTAGGTGTGGATGTGTGTAGGTGTGGATGTTCTATACGTACATACATATATATATGCACATGTACACATATACGTGCATGTACATGCGTGCACACACACACACATGCTCGTGCGCACACACACACACACACACACACACACGCACACACACACATACACACACATACACACACACACACACACATACACACACACACACACACACACACACACACACACACATGCACACATGCACACATGCACACATATGTACGTATGTATGCACCTATATGTATGTGATATTCCCACTTTGCCTTAATAGGAAATGAGATTGTGGAAGAGGAAGAAGTGATGGATTACAACAGTGCTATGAAGGAAATCCTAATGCATGACTCAACCAGTGAGTTGTGTGTGTGTGTGTGTGTGTGCGTGCACATGCGTGCGTGTGTGTGTGTGTGTGTGTGTGTGTGTGTGTGTGTATGTGTGTGTGTGTGTGTGTGTGTGTGTGTGTGTGTGTGTGTGTGTGTGTGTGTGTGTGTGTGTGTGTGCATGTGTGTGTGCATGTGTGTGTGTGTGTGCATGTGTGTGTGTGTGCATGCGTGCGTGCGTGTGTGTAAACCTAGGTTTAATATGTCTACATGTGGTTGCCTACAGTACATATGTCCGTCCCCCATCATATCCTCATGTCTGATGAAGTGGCCATTCCCATGTGTTTATACCTGTTTTCTGCACTGTTGCCTGTTCACTTTCAGACTCTCAAGGAATGTATGCACAAATGCTCAAGTCTTTGGCTGCAGAGAAGGAAGGTGTGTGTTTGCTGTATGACCTCTACTACTAGACTCACTTGATCGGCCCAATATGCATTCTTCTGTTCTGCATTGCTGCTTGTAAAATTATATATACATACGTACATGTAGTATGATTTACGTACATATAATTCCAGTTCTTATATTTGCTTTCATCCCAATTTCCATTTCCATTTGGATTTGCACCTTGCATTGTAACTGCCTGTTTGTTTTCATTCTCTTTTCCATTTTAGTTTCCATTTGTATGATATCAGCTCGTTGATTTCCAATTTAGTACTCATTTCCATTCTCACTTCAATTTTCACTCGTGTCTCACTTCCTCTCTCCCCAGATGCACTGGAGGCACAAAGAGCCAAATATGAGAAAGAACTTGAAAGATTAAAAGGACAAATTCCAGAAGAGGCCCCAACGACCGGTCCCCTCTCCTCTCATTCCCAGTGTTTCTATTGAATCCATAGAGGACAGTCATCGTAACCAGGAACGGCTACTGGAGGCCTTCGTGCGCGCCAACACTCTAGTCAATGAGGCCAACTTGCTGAGTGAGACACTGAATAGAGACACGTTCTTCAAAGTTACACTTCAGATCCCTTCCAGATACCTCAGTCCAAGACCTCTGGTGAGCGGGTGCAGTATGTGTGTGGTCGATGTACACATGTGCCCCCTACGTTGAGTGTACTGTGCGTACACACACTCTCCTCCATGTGCTCTTTACATTGTGTGTGCTGTGTGTGTACTGCATGTACGTACGTAACTCTCAGGCCTACTTGTCCTCCTGTGCAGAACGACTACCAATCTCATGGAAGTGACGAGATTGTTGTGAGAGTATTTCACAAGTACAAAAAGTCAAACATTGGTACGTATGTAGATTGTACTGGTATAGCCACACATCAGTAGGTTAGCATGTATGTATGTACACACACACACACACACACACACACACACACACACACACACACACACACACACACACACACACACACACACACACACACACACACACACACACACACACACACACACACACACACACACACACACACAGACTAATACACACACACACACACACACACACACACACACACACACACACACACACACACACACACACACACACACACACACACACACACACACACACACACACACACACACACACACACACACACACACACACACACACCTTCCACCCACTGTAGTCTGGTCCCTGGATCAACTTGAGGAAAAAGTTGTGGCGATGAGGGACCTCTACCAGTTGATGGAAGAAGGAGGGGATGATATTGATCTAGAGGACACTTTGGGAGAGCTTGTGTTAGACCTGGAGAAGCACTCACTATTAGGTATGTTCAATAATGTCTGTCTCAAAGACTACCTGTAGTGTGCATAAAATTTATACTGTATGTACATGAACTAGCTACATAACCATAGTGACCAGCTATGTAACTATAGTGACCAGCTATGTAACTATAGTGACCAGCTATGTAACTATAGTAACCAGCTATGTAACTATAGTAGCCAACTATGTAACTATAGTAACCAGCTATGTAACTATAGTAACCAGCTATGTAACTTTATTTACCATTGTGGGCTGGTCCATGTACCAGACAGTGGTTCTCATGTAAGTCTCTGTCATCCAACATCTAAATGATCGCACATTCTCTCTAATCTGACCATCTTCTGAGGGACAGTTGCCGTATTAGAGTACGTATGACATAAGGCAATCGGTAGTCCGGCAAACTCCGAAATCTGACACAATGTGCTGCTCACTGAGTGTTAGGTTGTAGAGGTACCACTGTGCCTGGTTCATGCTGTGTGTGCAGTGTTTGCAATGCTGAGTCAGCAGATCAGTGGCCCATCATTCTGTGAACATCACATGTTCAGTTAATTTTTGTGACTTGTAATTTCCCTATTAAGTTCAGTTTTGTGGGGTGACAGAAATCCATCGTTGTAGCACGCCACTGCCTACCAAAGCCATGCTCACCCACCGCAGCCCACCAAAGCCATGCTCACCCACCAAAGCCCACCAACACCGCAGCCCACCAAAGCCATGCTCACCCACCAAAGCCCACCAACACCGCAGCCCACCAAGCCATGCTCATCCACCAAAGCCCACCAACACCACAGCCCACCAAAGCCATGCTCACCCACCAAAGCCATGCTCACCCACCAAAGCCCACCAACACCGCAGCCCACCAAAGCCATGCTCACCCACCAAAGCCATGCTCACCCACCGCAGCCCACCAAAGCCATGCTCACCCACCACAGCCCACCAAAGCCATGCTCACTCACCACAGCCCACCACAGCCATGTTCACTCAATGTGTTACAAGTCTATCATTTGCCTCCTTGTAGGAGTGGCCAACCTCTTTCTGGAGTGCCTCCATCAAGATGTCCGACATGAGTACGACGCACCGATCATAGCACCAACTGGTCAGATGTGTGGGAAGCTCAAACTGGCAATCCAGCGAGTGCCATACATTGAACGAGAGGGGGACAGCGAAGGAGACACTGCCTCGCAAGACCTCAATGCTGTCAGGAGGAAGCTGGGGTCTACAAATGACCACGTTGTCCCAGGAAAGATGCACTCCTCGTCCATGATGACCGACCTGCGACCTGGAAGCAAGTCCACCCTCATCATTGAGATCATTGAGGCTGCAGGTCTACCGGCCTCTCTCTGTCACTACGCTTATTGCGAATACTTCTTCTTTGGTCAGTTGGAACCAGTGCTTGTGCCTGAGGTGTACTCCACGGACACCTCCTCTCAC
>CAUJGJ010000371.1:5466010-5468510 GCA_963170055.1 Halisarca cf. caerulea
ACACACACACACACACACACACACACACACACACACACACACACACACACACACACACACACACACACACACACACACACACACACACACACACACACACACACCACACAGTCTCATCTATATTGCTGTAGCCGGTAGCAGTTGTCTCGTGGGACTCTTCTGCTCATGACAACTCCAGTCTCAACATCATCACTGGCACCAATGACAGAGTGTATGCGATCCTTAAGGTTAGTGCACACATGTGCAGTACATGTACTGTACTGTCTGCATGCGGTACATACCCAGCCGGTGTGTAGTGCGGTCACCCACTCCTTATTGTCTCCACATGCCTCCCCGTCAGGTGACAGTCCAGCTGAAGCATCCTCCTGGAATATCACTAGTTCTTAGGAAGAGGATATGTTTGAGAATACAGAAAAAGCCATCAGGGTTCACCAACTTTGTTAGAAAATTCACAATGAAAGTGTGTGTGTATGTGTGTGTGTGTGTGTGTGTGTGTGTGTGTGTGTGTGTGTGTGTGTGTGTGTATGTGTACGTATGTGTACATGTGTGTGTGTTTTACAGTTTAAGAGCATGTGTGTATGTATGTACATAATATTATGTGCATACATATGTCCATGTATCTCATATTTATATATCTGCATTTGTGTTAATTTGCATATCCCTACATACGTATGTACATACGTACATATGTACACATATGCATACATACATACATACGTACATACGTACATATGTATGTGTGTACGTGTGTACTTACACACACGTCGTAGACATGTGTGTACAGGTTCATCTTAGTTGGTTTGTGTGCCCACATACTACGTGATCAGCAGCTGTTCCCTCATTCCAGGACACCCGGACCAGATGTGGTGTCATGTATGAAGTGGTTACCGGGATACCGAAGGTGAGGTGTTGTCAACTGTGGTGTGTTGCAATACTAGGTACTTGTTGCGCAATAATGACAATGGATGGTGCAATTTTCACACTGGGCATAGAGTATACAGCATACCTAGTACATATGTACATTTACATGTGGAGAGGTGTGATGTAATAGTGTGTCAGTGTGTTGCAATATGGGACCTGTATGATGCAATGTACTCTCACACCTCACAGTTGGAAGGTATGGAGAGACCGCGGACAAAGGGCAAGGACCACTCCTACGTCGAGCTCGAAGAAGATGAAAATGTTGTGGAAAAGTACACAAAAGCCATGGAGTCTATAACCAGCGCCATCCAGTTAGACAAGTTAAAACAGGTTTGTTTTCAACATTCGTACATAGATGTTTTTGATGGGGGGGGGGGGTGTTGCGTGTTGCAGTGGAGGGTACCTGTGCTTCAGGGCTCCCTGTAGCCATCCATTGACACAGTACATACAGCAGTTCACGCTACTTCTCCACCCTCTGTCATTTTGCGAGGAAGAGAGGGGGGTGACTTGTGGTGTGGGGTGAACAAGGATTTAGTAGTAAAGTTAAACATTGTCATGAGGTAGATTTTCTCTCACACCAGTCCACATTCTACCCTGGGAGGGTGTGGACTGACTTTTCACTGCCCCACACTGTGTGTTGGTGTTTGAACGTAGTTTTGACAACCTGCGCTGTTTGTATTCAACAGGAAGTTGCTTTGAAGGAGAGTATGGCAAGATCTGGACTTCTTTTGAAGAAGAAATATACAATAGCAACCTCATCACCCATGAACACAGTGAGGGAGTTTGTGGTCTTGTGTGGTGTGTGTGTGTGTGTGTGTGTGTGTGTGTGTGTGTATGTGTATGTGTGTATGTGTGTGTTTGTGTGTGTGTTTGTGTGTGGTATTGTGTGGTGGATACATGTATGTATGTATAACATGCACACACACACATATGTACATACACACACACACATACACACACACACACACACACACACACACACACACACACACACACACACACACACACACACAACTATGTATATATATATCCTGTTCTCTCACAGCCGACATCCCTGAGTCGTGCTGGTTCTGGTAGCATCTCAGGACACCAGACGGCCAACTCAGAACAGGACATTTCAGAGAAGAGTGAAAATGAGGAGAGCTCGTCTGTGACCAGTGAGCGGGAGGGAGGGGGTTCCAGTGAGCGGGAGGGAAGTGTTTCTGGAGGAAGGTCAAAGGCAAACGGTACAGATGTCTTTGAGCCAGTAACTGACCTCACAAGCAAGAAGCAACGAGAACCAGGTGAGGGAGCAGCAGAGGACCTGAGAGAGGACGAGGGGACCAGTGTAGATCAGGTGGGGGAAAGCATTCCCAGATCCAGTTCAGATGTGGCAAGTGAAAAGGAGAATGGGAAGGAGTACCAACCAGAACAAGAATACACCAGTCAACCTAGTCCAGAGAGTCATCAGCAAACTCCACCAGCTCCAGTCAGTGAGCACAGCCAACTGACGTCTACATCAGAACATTTGTCCTGTGAATCATCTCCCATTGCCAATGTCTCTACTGACACTGGTGAGGATGATGATGATGTCATGGGG
>CAUJGJ010000371.1:5476010-5503510 GCA_963170055.1 Halisarca cf. caerulea
TCACCACACACAGAAACATCATGCCACTTGCGTCACCACACACACAGAGACATCATTCCCTCCTTACCTTGAGCTGTTGGCTGAGCTTGGAGTCAACATCTAGCCTCACAAGCACAGGGTCCTTCAGACCAGCTGTGGCAAACTCTACCAGCATCTTGGGCAGGGTGGCAGAGAAGAGAAGGGTTTGTTTGGACTCTGGGAGACGACGAAGGATCTCATGTAGCTGTTCTGCAAACCCCAACTCAAACAACCTACGGAAGGGAAAGGAGAAAACATGAGAACCACTTCTCGCCCTCCTTCCCTCCCTCCACTTTTATTCCCTCATTTGCCCACTTCCCCACATCCCCACACCCCACACACCTGTCAGCTTCATCGAACACCACATACTCCACAAGGTCCAGCCGTAGCTCCATCTCAACAACAAGATGCAGGAACCGACCAGGAGTGCCCACAATCCTAGCAAGTGCAGAGGTATAGAAAGGTGTGTGTGTGTGTGTGTGTGTGTGTGTGTGTGTGTGTGTGTGTGTGTGTGTGTGTGTGCGTGCGTGCGTGTGTGTGTGTGTGTGACACTACATCAACTGACTAACTGGATTATGCAAAAACAGATATCTGGTCTCAACCGTGGGAACTTACACGTCGGGATTCCCATGGATGGCTGAGAACTGCTCCTCCATGCTGTCCCCGCCCACCACGAGGACGGTTCGTAAGTCAGTGAACTTCCCCAACTGCAGGTCAGGTGGATTCAACAATCTGCTATACACACACGCATACCCATGCTCACTCACTCACACACACACACACACACACACACACACACACACACACACACAGACACACACACACACACACACACACACACACACACACACACACACACACACAGACACACACACACACACACACACACACACACACACACACACACACACACACACACACAGACACACACACACACACAGACACACACACACACACACACACACACACACACACCTCTTTTGTGAACTTCATTGTCTGTAATGCGAGTTCTCTTGTGGGGGAGAGCACAAGACCTCTAGCTCCTACCTACAGAGTAAGACAAGATCAATGATAGGTGCAAGTCACACTACCAACAAGGACAATAATTGTGCTGATGGTACCTTGGAGGAGTGGGTTTTAAGCCGCTCGAAGAGCGGGAGTAGGAAGGCAGCTGTTTTCCCGGAGCCCGTTCGCGCCATGGCAACTACGTCACGGCCATCCATAACCAAAGGAATGCACTAAGGACAGTAGCAAACAAGAACAAGTGCCAGCAAATGTAGACAAATGATTATCGGCACAAACAAGGGAGGAGTGACCATTGGCACTCAGAGTAGCTCGTGCACCTTTCGCTGTATCGGGGTAGGTACTTTATATCCCTTCCTAAGTACCCCCTTTAGCACTGCATGGCTAAGCCCTTGAGAAAAAGAGAGGAGAGAAAATGAAGTGGGCCTTGTAATTATATGAAAACGTATTAAACGCGACATACCCATGCTTTGAAAGCCTCCTGACTTCTTCTTCTTTCTGTTGTGATCCCTGACGGCCTCCCTTGCTTCTCTCAGTTCATCTTCATCGCTACTCAGCTCCGTTCCGCTTTCCGCCATTTTCGCGCGAGCCACGTGTCCACCTGACAACCATGTGATACATGTTTACTTTTTGCAATAACATAATATTGTTATATAGCAGTAAAAACATTGTACAGAACAGTGGTCCTAAACAGGGACGGCTAATGCCTTTGCCACTAGTGGCAGAATGTCCTCCGTGTGTTTTCTCCAGTTCGCAATGTTCTTTGAAATCTTGCACCATTCTTCCCCATGCCTTGGTTCAGCTGCTAGACACTTCTTCAGGACAGCCTGCTGCTGCTCCTGGGGATTGAGACATGGGGAAAATGAAAGAATTAAGGATGCACTGAGAACACAACAATGCAGAGCACATGACCGTACATGCACCTATGCCTGCCAGCACACATGTGCATACATAATGTTCCAGCAGTTTTGTTTCATGAAGGGTTGATCTCCTAATCATATGCATTATTTGCATCACACACACACACACACACACACACACACACACACACACACACACACACACACACACACACACACACCGAGAATGCACATGCTCACCTCTGTCCCATACTGAAGCTCAAATTTGTAAAGATAAGCCCAGATGTCCCCAAGGTCAGGATCTATCTTAATTGCTCTAAAACAGAAGACATACATATGTACAAAAACTCAAAATGGACAATTAATACCCCCCCCCCCACACACACAGTGGCTCTCACATCTACACCAACCTGGCAAACCATTCTCTTGCTTTAGAGATTTTCCTCTCGGACCAAAACAACCTTTGAGAAGCGGAAGACATGTGATATGTACTGACCACATGCACATCATGTGACAGACCACATGTACATCATGTGACAGGAAGCACTGTATAAACACACTTGGCAACAGCCAACAGCACATGAGGGCTGTGTTCACATCTCTTGAGTGCATCAACACTCTTCATCCTTCGCTGGGGACGGTTTTCAAGGAAAATGGCTTCTGACCAAAGAATACCTGCGTTCGGGCACTCCTGCATGGCCTTCGCCATCAAGGCCATCCCTATGTTCTTCATTCCTCCGTCCACTTCAATCCTCACAGCCTCCAACCTAAGGAGGGTGGGTGTAGGTGACAGGGTGGAGCAATGGCGACATAAGTTGACGAATGTTTTCGACTGACACACACACACACACACACACACACAACACACACCATAGTTCTGGACATCTAGGTATCTTCTGTCTTGCCTTCTCCAAAACTGCTCTAGCTTTGGTGAGAACACCTGTGGGAAAGTATGATTTGACTTGATTCAATGGAATCTCTGTGTGTGTGTGTGTGTGTGTGTGTTGTGTGTGTGTGTGTGTGTGTGTGTGTGTGTGTGTGTGTGTGTGTGTGTATGTGTGTGTGTGTGTGTGCATGTGTGTGCATGTTGTGTGTGTGTGTGTGTGTGTGTGTGTGTGTGTGTTGCGTGTGTATGTGTGAGTGTGTGTGTTGCGTGTGTATGTGTGTGTGTGTGTGTGTGTGTGTGTGTGTGTGTGTGTGTGTGTGTGTGTTGCGTGTGTATGTGTGTGTGTGTGTGTGTGTGTGTGTGTGTGTGTGTGAGTGTGTGTGTGTGTGTGTGTGTGTGTGTGTGTGTGTATGTGTGTGTGTGTGTGTGTGTGTGTGTGTGTGTGTGTGTGTGTGTGTGTGTGTGTGTGTGTGTGTGTGTGTGTGTGTGTGTGTGTGTACCTATGTATACACAAAAGACATGCTGTACTTAATGCACCACAGCATATCACACACACACACACACACACACACACACACACACACACACACACACACACACGCACACACACACACCTGCTTTCGCTTCCAGCCTGGCCAGGAGCAGCCAGAGTGGTACGGACATTGGACACTTCTTCAGTCCTCTATTGTACCACTCTCGAGCGGCATCAATGTTGTCTCGCTGGTCCTCCAGCTGACCCATCATCATCCACAGCTGTCGGGAGGACAAGGAGACAAGGAAATGGGACAAGATTGTTGGCAACAGACACCACATAGCAACAGACTATGAGAGGAGGAAGGAGATGCAAACCTTGGCAAACTCTGGGTGACTCTCAATGGCCTTCTCCAGCAGCTCCACAGCCTTGGGTATGCTTGACAGCTGCCACTCCAGTTTAGCACTCTTCATCATAACACGAGCAGTAGGTGCACTCCCTCTGGCCTTCTGCAAGAGGAGTCTGAAGAGAAGAGAATACAAGCCAACACTTCAGACAAGGGTTCACTGAACCTCATACCCTTTACCATGTACGTATGTACGCACATACACATCCAAGTATCATGTACATACATTGTATATGTACACACCATGCACAATGCATCCTGGTTTGTACTTACCATATACGGTACCATGTACCGTGTCACTCCCTTTCCCTCTCTAACCCTCTCACTCACACGCACGCACGCACACACGCACGCACGCACACACACACACGCACGCACGCATGCACACACACACACACACACACACACACACACACACACCTGGCCCTCTCATATTCATTGTTCTCACTCTCCAGTTTGACTGCTGCTAACCAAATCTCCTCACTGTTTGGGTTGGCCTGGAAGGCTAAGGCCAGGATAGACCGGGCTGCAGGGACATCCCCCTGCATGACGGGAGAGACGACAACAATAACAACATATGTAGATAGGCCAGGTTGGGTTGCCCTAGGTATCAGGTCTGCTCGGAGGCAGGAGAAGGCTGTATGTCACCCTGTGTGCGTTTAGTCTTAAGAAGGAAATATGCACAAATATGCACATCCCATTGTGGGCAACACACCCAGCACAATACATACGTACGTAGACAACAGCATACGCAGCGGCCATTATTTAACAATGCACGCACAGATGCCATTTTACAGCATTGAACGAACAGCCACCATTTCTCCAGCAATGCACACACACATAGCTCACTTACCGCAAGCCACTTTGACTTGGCCCCCATTAGCCAGAGCACCTCTGCCTTTGGGCAGTGAGCCACAGCTTTTTGAAGGAGTGACTCCAAGCTCTCTCTTGTCCCATGGTTCTTCTCAAACAGAGCAGCATCCAACCAGATGTCTGTCTTACTGGGGAATTCCGTGAGGGCCTGAGCATATATTGCCCGTGCACACTCGAAGGCCTCTCGAGCTGTACACTGGAGAGAGTGAGGGCAGGGAGTGTGTACGTGTGTACGTGTGTGTGTGTGTGTGTGTGTGTGTGTGTGTGTGTGTGTGTGTGTGTGTGTGTGTGTGTGTGTGTGTGTGTGTGTGTGTGTGTGTGTGTGTGTGTGTGTGTGTGTGTGTGTGTGTGTGTGTGTGTGTGTGTGTGTGTGTGTGTGTGTGTGTGTGTGTGTGTGTGTGTGTGTGTGTGTGTGTGTGTGTGTGTGTGTGTGTGTGTGTGTGTGTGCAGCTCAAGGCACATCATGCTACAGATACAGCAGAAAATGATGTGGGATTTTCCTCACACTCTCAGCATCTTCCATCCACTGCTCAATCCTGTCTTCATCTTCAACTCCAATACCAATGACAGCTCGACTGTAGGAGGCAGGAGGAGATACATACGGGGGAGTGAAGTGTTGGGAAGGGGAGGGTAAGGGTAAGGGTAAGTGTGGGTGGGAGAAGATGTAAGAGTGTAGAAGAGAGTGGGAGAGAGTGGGAGAGAGTGGGAGAGAGTGAGAGAGAGTAGGAGAGTGAGGGAGAGGGTGAGAGTGAGTGGGAGAGAGAAGAAAGAGGAAAGAGGAGGTAGGTGACAGAGGGGGGAGGGGAGGGAATGAGCTACAGAACAAACACACAATACAAGCTGGTGTCAACATCATTGCTCAGCCCGCTCACATGATGGCCTGAGCTGTGTGCACACTTCCTCCTTTCTCTGCCTCCTCTGCGTCCTTGATCCAGTGGTCTCTGTTCACCTCCACTGAACTGCCTTGGAGGCTGGTCAGGGCTGGGGAGAAGTGCACATATATATACGTACATACGTACTTAATTGTGTATGTGTGTGTGTGTGTGTGTGTGTGTGTGTGTGTGTGTGTGTGTGTGTGTGTGTGTGTGTGTGTGTGTGTGTGTGTGTGTGTGTGTGTGTGTGTGTGTGTGTGTGTGTGTGTGTGTGTGTGTGTGTGTGTGTGTGTGTGTGTGTGCACATACATACATACAGACATAGCTACATATGTACGTACAAATGTCCTCACATAGATGTACAGCACATTCAACAACTCCATACGAGCAGAACTGAGAGGAAACTGAGAGGAAACTGACCTCTCTCGACAATCTTTGGTACCATGGTATAGTTCTCATTGGCCTCCTCAAGCTTGGCTGCAGTCACCCAGATCTGCCTGTCTGTTGGGATGTTCTCTCTTGCCTTGTTCAGTACTTTACGTGCATTCTCGTAGGTCTCCAGCTTAGCCAGGGCTAGCCACAGCTGCAGCACACCAGGAGGACGTGAAGGGAGAGGAAATGGATGAAACTGAAATCATGTCAGAGGTAGAGGTGTGATGTATACAGATGATGCTTGTGTTTACCGCATGTTCTGAGTGCCATTACAGGCTATTAGCTCCCCAAAAAAAAAAAAAAAAAGATTTCCTACCCCATCCTATCCCATGTATGTACAATACCCCTGACCACAGCTAGAAGAGTCATACCATGTGCAACAGAGACCTGTACCCCAGTGGTGTGTACACTGCTACGCCCCCTGTACCCCAGTGGTGTGTGCACTGCTACGCCCCCTGTACCCCAGTGGTGTGTGCACTGCTACGCCCCCTGTACCCCAGTGGTGTGTGCACTGCTACGCCCCCTGTACCCCAGTGGTGTGTACACTGCTACGTCCCCTGTACCCCAGTGGTGTGTGCACTGCTACGCCCCCTGTACCCCAGTGGTGTGTGCACTGCTACGCCCCCTGTACCCCAGTGGTGTGTGCACTGCTACGCCCCCTGTACCCCAGTGGTGTGTGCACTGCTACGCCCCCTGTACCCCAGTGGTGTGTACACTGCTACGCCCCTGTACATGCACCCACCTACACCCACATGTGCACACACTCATGCATGCACACACACTTACACATGTACACACCCACACAATCCATTGGTGGAACAGCTGTTTTGTAAACCCTTTGGGGGTGACATCTTCACACTTGTTCCAATTTGGAAATTTACCAATTGACTCCAATGACAAAATTGTGTCAATAAAATTAAGTACACATACATAGTACTGGAACTGAATACTTTCAGTATGCGCAGAAACACAGAAGTATTAAGCAATACAATCTTCCCACAGTACAGGGTTAAGTGGAAATGACATGTCGTAAAGCATACTTTCAAAATCAGTCAACTACACACAGTATGGGAATGGGAATGGGAATGTGGACAGATCGTGAGGTCATTGGTCTAAAGTTTCACAATTCTACTATTACCATAATCAGCTACAAAAATAAACCCATCATCAGTGACAGCTACTCCAAAAGGTTCCTTCAGTCCAACATCTTTCACTTCATGTACACATTCTCCACTTGGTGAGAAGATAAAGAGTTTATCAACACATTCTGATGCTACAACAATATGGCCGTCTTTAGTGAGGGCTAGTCCAGTGGGTGTGTTTAAGACATCATTCCCAAACTGTCGAACAAAGTTCCCATCTTGTTGGAAGATTTGGATGCGATTGTTACCACGATCACTAACATACACTAAGCCATCTTGTCCAATGCATAGATGTTCTGGACACACAAACTCTCCAGGTTGTGATCCTCTGGACCCAAATGAGTACTGGAACTTTCCACTCTCACTATACACAGATACTCTGTGACCATGATATTCAACAGCAAACAATTGTCCTTTGTTGTTGACTGCTAGTTCACAAGGTCTGTTAAGTCTGTCTGATCCAAACTCCTTGACAAGCTCTCCACTTGGTCTGTAGACTGCAATACAGTTCCTACTGTACAGACTGACTGCTATGTTGCCATCACTGAGGGAAGCAATACCATCAAGGTAGTCTCTAGGATCTTGTACTTTGAAGGAATTCAACACTTCACTATTCTTAGCATAAGTACAGACCTTTTTCCTCTTGTTGTCAGTTGCTAACAATGTTCCTTGCTTTGTGTACACCAGTGCTCGGACATGTCCCTTTTTGAGTCTGGTTTTCTGTTTGATGGTGTTGGGATAACACAACTTCACATTCACTGGACTGCCTTTAATGTGGACACCGTTAACAGTCACAGACAGTTCACACTCCTCAGATGGTACACTAACAAATGTCACCTGGTATGTACCATCTCCGTTATCCTCCACTTTACCCAACACTAGAACTCCACATGTAGTTGGAGTCAGGACTGATACAACATTCTCTCCCCCAAACGTACACTGACCACCACTGTGGTCTCCAGTCACTACTTTCCACATCAGAGGTACATTCCATGGACGACACACCACAGTGTTGTTGGCTATGGTCAGTCCTTCCATGGTAGAGGTTTCAGGATTTGCTCCCAAAGACAAACTACCCATTTGTGACAGGACATTCTCTGCTTCTTCTCTCTTCTCTGATACAAAGTGGATACTGGAACTGGAAGGAGGAGGTGGGGGGATGTGGGTGGACATCAACGTGGATGCTCTCTGGATCATTGCTTTGCGTACAGACAACTGTTCTCCTGTTGTACCATCATGGACAATATCCTCCGCTGATGTCTTGAAATGCTCTAGCTGCTTAATCTGGTCTTGAAGAGTCTTCTTGTGTTCTTCCAGATCCCTTCTTCTCTTCTCCTCTGCTTCGTTCACTTCAAAAACTAGAACAGCACAGCGAATAGTCACAGTTTGGAATATGTGCTCTTTCAGTTCAGCAATGTCTTCTTTACAGCGATTACCTTCTTCATGGAGGGTGGACAGTCGATCATCAATATCTCTCACCGCGGACAACATTTTATCCATTCTCTTATTGGCTGCTTTGATGCACTGAACAAGAGGTTGTTTGTTCACTTCACCAACTTCTTTGTCGACAAACAGCACTCTGTGTGACTGGTGAGGACCTACTTGACATACTGCACAGATCAGAACCTCGCAGTCTTGACAGAAGCACTTTAGTGGCTCATTGTGCGTGGGGCAGAGAGGGAGGTTAGTCGAGTTGACGATTCCTTCCTTCAGCGATTCTTCTAGCGACTTGATTTTGTGCTTCTTCAGAACCCCCAGAGTTCTGTGTCCGCTGTGACACTCCTCGCAGAGTGGACCAGAACAATCGGAGCAGAAGACGACAGCTAACTGTGGAGATTCGTGTTCTCCAGAACAGAACGTTCCTTCCTCTTCGCATCGTTTAGCGATAGATTTCCTTTCAGCGAACGTATAACGAGGAAATCCTTCCTCGGGAAAGGGGAACGTCTCCTTACAATGCAGACAAGACGCCTTGCGATCCAAGAAGTTCTTACGGCATTCTTTCTTCCCACAAACGCTCACTGAGTGTAGACAAGGAAGGCAGCTTAGGACGTCGACTTTATCTCTACATGAAACGCACGAAAATTCCAAATGCTTTGCGACGAGGGGCGTATCCAGTAGTAGTTCAGCCATTTCGAGGTTGACTAGGGACATCCCTTCGTTCATGTGACCAGGATGATGGTACAGGCGTAGTATAGAGTGTTTATGGTACAGGCACGCCCTTCGAGGCAGTATCGACCTCTTCTGTAAAGCAGCAAACATTCATCCACACTGCTGGGAATAAACCTGAACAGCTGTGGGTTCAGTATATAAAACCACTTGTGGATGGTTTCAGCCGTACTGTACCCATATTGAGTCATCACATTTTGCAGTGGCAACAGCTTTATTGGTGTACAGTGTACACACACACACACACACACACACACACACACACACACACACACACACACACACACACATACACAACACGCACACACACAACACGCGCACACACAACACGCACACACAACACGCGCGCGCGCGCACACACACACACACACACACACACACACACAACACACACACACACACACACATACACACACATGTACACACACACACACACACACACACACACACACACACACACACACACACACACACAAATACACACACACACACATGTACACACACGTACACGCATACACAGACGTGCCCCACTATTGAAGCATGCCTTATAATGATTATACAAGTGAAAAAGCTCCACAAAGAAATAACAGCACACATACAAGTATCATGCACAGTCGTACTTTAGAGAGAGGGGGAATTATTCTTCATATACACAACAATCCCCTGCTACATCCCCTGTCAAAGAACATTGACTAGCTTGCTCAAAGCAGAGACCTCCAAAGCTCTGTCACTGGTTTCTGACATTAATCTATCAAATCTAATCTCCAAGAACTGTAGGTCCTTGCATGGGACATCTTCACAGCCAAAGCAACAGATCTTTAACCTCCCTGGTTTGGTACTCTCCACAAATCCTTTCTTCTCTTTATTCATTTCTCCATCTTCCATGCATGCAGTCTCCATTCTCCTTCTACCCCTACCCCCCACCCCCCCCCCCCCCCCCCCCCATGCATGATTTAGACCCTGGACATTCGTTGCATGATGCTCATTGATATAATGTGTTTTATTCGATATGCACACACATACATATATATCTGTTCATAGATGCAGATCTGCACTTGTGCACACATGATTGACTCAAGCATGCAAAGGTCTGACCCCAGCAGTGTGTATAGTGTGTGAGATCTTACTCAGCACATCTGACACCGATGAGGACTGGAATAGAACGACAGGATCAAAACCAGACCTGCTGTGGATCACCATTGCTAGGATGTACATACATGAATATACATATGGATACATAGAATGTTTGTCTAAGACATAGTAGGGACTGGTCCATTTGCGAAAATAAGATTGCGAATTGCAGCCAAGTTCTTCTATCACGAAATATGCGTACACTCTGCACCTATATGGTAGCTCAATACAACATTGTACTGGTTGAACATAATGATTATTGTTAACAAAGCTATGCAACAGAGACCAAAGGAGAACCCCTGATGCTCCAGGTGTGTGCCAAGTACATGTGTACATACACAAGCATTAGATGCACATCCACAAGCAAGCACATGCTGAGAAGATACCACTCTTGCATGAGTCATACTTTGTGGGATGAAACTTTACAGATTGGGAACCACCTGCAATATATTCAAGGCTATTATAGTTCTAGTTATTGTGCAATGACTAAAATGGCCGCCAAATGAATAGTAATCACCAAAAGGAATTGCAGCTCTTACTCTATTCTCTTATGGGTTTGGTCCCCACAAAGTAACACAAATTTATCAAAAAGGCTATAATAAATTTTAATTAAGTGGGCAACTACAAAACAAAAACTGGAAAAATTATGAAAATAGTGATTTACAAAGCTTTTCGTCCTGTGAAAATTCAAACACGTACAGTAAATACTATACTTGAACTCAGTTCAGACCTTTCCATATATTTCCCAGACCCAATAGCACTTGTGGGTTTGGGAACAAGACCATGTTGCAAATAGCTGCCATCATGGCTGATGTATTTAGTGACCTGAACACCAAAATCAGAAATCCTACCTCTTTTTTTTTATCGAATTTTAAGAATCGTTCAGCAAAAAGTTAAGATATTCATATACCGTGTGCTTGGAAATTTTTGCAGTACTAAATTTTTCCGGACGCAACACTTGAGGATTTCGAAGTACTAAATTATTCGCGTATGCAGAATTTCAAATTTGCAGATCTTGGATTGGATTTTATATTAGTTCAACAATATATAATCCTATATAAATTATATACTGAAAAATGGCTGCTCTGTTTGTTAGCGTGGTTGTTAGTCCGTGGAACGGTTATCAATACAAGTGCAAATTGTTGCAGTTGATCTTCTCCAGCTGCCTTCCAGATTTTAGCCAGATATGGAGCGTCTGATGGGGGTAAAGAATGACTTGATCGACATAACGGACGAGAAAACAAACGGTATAATATATGAAACGTTCGACACTTCTGCTTCTTTGTTCTTTGCTAAGACTCCTGTGCATAGCGCTGATCATAAAGGGTCGTATAGGATTTTCGCGGATGCCATGCAGTACTGCGAAAACCGCGAATGTTTAGTACCGCGAAAGTTTCCGAGCATACGGTATTAGGCCTTGTAACATGATGCATTGAGCTCCAAACAGAGCACTGAGGTTGCCAAGTAGGCCAAGATTTGAAAATTCTTTGGTGTTTTACTGAACAGTCTGTACTCTGACCAAAGCGGCTCAAGGCTCGTCTTATAGTACATGCGTATCCAAGTCGTTGTTCGCTGTAGATGTGTTCCTCAGTCTCAAAAGAGAGCCACAATTTGAGTTGAAAATGTCTGCTCGAGCTAAAAAACATGGAATTTTACCTTACAAAATGTGTGGGCAACCTCAATTGGACTCCCATTGGCAACAGAAATAATTAACCTCGCTAAACTGCTCGGTAATTATACATATCAACATGTAAATACATATATTATACATAAGTCAACATGTCAACATGTCAACATGTCAACATAACATGTTACATCCATAACACAAGGGACTATCCCAACACACAAACACAAGCATACACACCTACAAGGACATACCGTATTGCAGGAAACTTTGGCAAGGGTTTTAATTTGCCGCTTTGGTGGATTTGTGGAAGAACGCCAAATTTAACAGTTGTCAATATTATAATCATTACAGAATCTATGTTTTCTACACTTATTTTCTACATACTTCTCTCAGCTGCCATGTTTTAACATACAAGATGGTGGCAGAACAACGGTCTTGCTGCGATCATGGGACGAAACCCCTCAGAAATCATTGAGAATAACAATAGTTTATTGCATTTATGCTTAATTTGCGAAATTTAACTTTCACCAATACCATCTGGAGACAAATTCACCAAATATAATGCTCACCAAAATACCCCGCTATATGGTATGTTACGCACAGTATGTATGTATGTATGTACATAAGATAGTACAGAACAATATGTACACACTCACATCAACACTGAGAGGGCAGCACTCGACTGCTCTGCTGAGAAGGATGCGGGCGTCCTCCGGGTCCTCTAGCTCCACTGTCATCTTCCATAGCTTGACGGAGCTTGGGAGCTGTTCGAGAGCCTTTCTCAACACTCTACGTTTGGCTGGAAGCTCCGCCTCCAGCTGTGTAGCCTTCACCCACAACTTGACGGACTGTGGAAGGCCACGGACAGCCTGTGCTATGACAAGCTTGGCTTGGTCGGGAGGCTACAGGGAAGATCAGCATCAGACGGGTATATTGCTAGAAACACACAGCAAACACAAGATGAACATCTCCATGCATACCCACGTACGTACATACACACATATGTATATATGTGTATATGCATGTAGACACACACACACACACACACACACACACACACACACACACACACACACAACACACACACACACACACACACACACACACACACACACACACACACACACACACACACACACACACACACACACACACACACACACACACACACACACACACACACACACACACACACACACACACACACACACACACACACACACACACACACACACACACACACACACACACCATCAGTCTAGATGCCTCCAGCCACACATCTTCACTATGTGGACAGACTTCAGTTCCCCTCATGATGATGTTCCTTGCTGCCTGCATGTGTGCAGTCACCTCCTCCAGTCGGGCAGCAGCAATCCATCCTGGTCCATGTTTGGGATTAGTTGTGATGACCGACTTCAGCAGCAAACGGGCCTTCTTGGTATCACTACAGTGGAGGACACACCCACCATACAGTGGAGGACACACCCACTGTACAGTTGAGGACACACCCACTATACAGTGGAGCACACACCCACAACACTGATGACAATGCAGGAAAACCAGTATGATATCCATCCTTCCTAAGGCACATGGTCACCCCACACCAGCACCCTCACCACTGCCCAGAGTCACCCTCACCTGACATCCCCAGTGATCTGTGGTGTGATGCTGTTGAGGTCAGTGAGGTAGCCCTTGGGGTCCACTACTGTCTGACCTGACACGGAATCTGAAACCTGAGGACAGACAACAAGTGAATATGTGTGTGTGTGTGTGTGTGTGTGCGTGTGCGTGCGTGCGTGCATGCATGTGTGTGTGTGTGTGTGTGTGTGCTATGTACGTATATAGTGGAACCACTCTATTCCGGACACCTCGGGACCAGAAGGACTGTCCTGATTATTGAGGTGTCCTCATTTCAGGGGTTGGAGATGTACTATGGTTAGGCATGGAGAGTTCTTTTGTTCCAGTGGCATGTGTCCATAATAGAGGGGTGTCTGCAATTCAGAGGTCTGGATTAGAGGGGTGTCTGCAATTCAGAGGTCTGGATTAGAGGGGTGTCTGCAATTCAGGGGTCTGGATTAGAGGGGTGTCTGCAATCCAGGAGTCTGGATTAGAGGGGTGTCTGCAATTCAGGGGTCTGGATTAGAGGGGTGTCTGCAATTCAGAGGTCTGGATTAGAGGGTGTCTGCAATCCAGGGGTCTGGATTAGAGGGGTGTCTGCAATTCAGAGGTCTGGATTAGAGGGTGTCTGCAATCCAGGGGTCTGGATTAGAGGAGTGTCTGCAATTCAGGAGTCTGGATTAGAGGGGTGTCTGCAATCCAGGGGTCTGGATTAGAGGGATGTCTGCAATTCAGGGGTCTGGATTAGAGGGGTGTCTGCAATTCAGGGGGCTGGATTAGAGGGGTGTCTGCAATCCAGGGGGCTGGATTAGAGGGGTCCACTGTACACATACTTGGTCCAGTTTTATCCCCAGCATAGAGTTTCTAGCCTCTCCGATTTGGTTGAGGTCAATACGAGCAGATGTTGAGAACCCTGGTGTAATGCTCCCTCCAACTGGAGTTTGGAATCCACCATACTTCTGCTGCCGAGCATCCAGGGCTGTGTGGGTCTGTCCAGAGGCAACCGCACCTTGAAGGATCGTGTCTGGGAGGGGAGTGAATCGATCGGGACGGATGGAGGCATTTCGCTGCTTCTTGTTCCGTGCATCTCCAACCTCTGGGATGTTCAACCACTCATCATCAGACACTTCAGAGAGGGTGCGCTACAGCAGTGAGTTGGTTGGGCAATACTCAATAATCATAATATTTTCTTTCCAATGATAATTGCATGGTCAGTGATTTTTGACATTGTAAATATCATAACACCATGATTATTAGGATAATCATGAGTGAAGAATGAGAATGGTGAGTGTGATGGTGTGGAGTGAAGATAGTGAGGGTGATGGTGTGGAGTGAAGATGGTGAGGGTGATGGTGTGGAGTGAAGATGGTGAGTGTAATGGTGTGGAGTGAAGATGGTGAGGGGAAGGTGTGGAGTGAAGATGATGGTGATGATGTGGAGTGAAGATGGTGAGGGTGATGGTGTGGAGTGAAGATGGTGAGGGTGATGATGTGGAGTAAAGATGGTGAGGGTGATGGTGTGAAGATGGTGAGGGTGATGGTGTGGAGTGAAGATGAAGAGAGTAAACATTTACATACGTAACTGAAGACCAGTGTCACCACTTATCCTCTGAGAAAGCCAAGAAGAGGACCAGAAACAGATCACAAAACTGTTTAGGAAATTACCTTGAGATCTGAAAACTGCTGCTGAATTTTAGGCCTCTCTTGACGGTACTTCTTGATCTCCTCCTGAAACTTCAGCTCCCTTCTCTCTCTCCTTCTGCTGTCCATGCGGTCATCAATGGCATCGTAGACAGCATCTGCTTCTTCATCGTCCTTCTCATAGGGACCAGAGGAGAAGAGACTGCCGCCATAACCTGCAAACTGGGGGAAATGGGAATTGAAACACATAGATATGGAACTGGGAACTAGGGACGCAAACCTCATCAAAGTTAGATTCATTCAAATCTTCCTCCTCTTCCTCATCATCTTGTCCAAGCTTTCCTTTCTTGAAACTTGGCTTATATGATCTTTCATCTCTACAAAATGAAGGAAGAATTCTATCATCTCCATTTTCACAATATACACACAATTCAAGGGATACTGTTACAATACTGTCACATCATGAAGTGCTTCATTAAATGTGCATGCACATAAACACAATTCAACACAAACAGATCGACCAGCATGGTCTCGGACATGGTACATCTTTAGCTAGTATCATCCGTGACCTGCCTAAACTCAAGGAGACTATAGTACAACGAGTAACTTACGGAACGTCGCTTGCCTCTCTCGCTGGACCGATATCCGAACGAGTGGTGAATCCGTGTGCTCTGGAAATCAAAACAAGACGCATGGTAAGCTGGTTATAGACTACACACTGATCAGACATGCATTCTGCTAGCTTACCCACGCCCAATGCCTCCGACGTAGCCCAGAGGAGCATCCTGAGCCAAAAAGTTCTTTCTCTTTCGTCCAACCGTAAGCTCTGTTTTGGTTGTCATTTTCCAAACGAATTGCACAGCTCCAACGTCAAAAGTTCGCTTGGAATCCTTGTGAGGTGGCCCCTGTTGTTAAGCATGTATTTTAAATGGGTACCGCCCACAACTAGTAGCGAGTGACTCGACTTCTCTTTTGCCATACCTACTGCGAGCGTCATGTCGTACGGTGGATATCAGCAGCCGCCGCCTCAGGGATATTCTCAAGGAGGTTATCAACAGCAACAACCTGGAGGTTATCAACAGCAACAACCAGGAGGTTATCAACAGCAACGGCCGGGGGGGTATCAACAACAGCAACCAGGTGGATATCCCCAGCAACCAGGAGGTTATCCCCCTCAACAGGGTTACCCTCAAGCGCCCAGTGGGCCACCTGGCTGTCCTCCAGGCGTTAGTCCTGAAGTGTACAGCTGGTTTGTCGCTGTAGATGCAGACCGGAGTGGGAGCATTACGGCAGTGGAGCTCCAGCAAGCGATGACCAACTCCAACTGGAGCAAGTTCAATGCAGAAACGTGCAGACTGATGATTGGTGAGGCCTGCACATGTGCACACACGATTACATGGTGTGTGTGTGTGTGTGTGTACATACTGTACATGGTGTGTTGACTGTATTGGTATGGTATTATGTAGCTGTTGTACGTACGTACGTTACAGTATTTCCTTTTCACACACACACACACACACACACACTTGTCTGCAGGGCTGTTTGACAAAGATGGAGATGGAAAAATCAGTGTTAACGAATTCGGTGCTCTTTGGTCTTACATTCAGCAGTGGAAGAGCACATTTGATCGATACGATCGTGACAGATCAGGCAACATTGATGGCCAGGAGCTCCACACTGCATTCAATGACATGGGATATCGTGTCTCCCCTCAGTTCGTACAGCTTGTAGTAGCCTCTTTTGACAGAGCTGCTCGCAGAACTCTCAAGTTTGATGACTTCATCCAGGCATGTGTGATGTTGAGAGGACTGACGGATGCGTTCATGGCCCGAGATACCAACAGAAATGGCGTCATCAATGTCAGCTACGAAGACTTCATGAGTATGGCCATCTTGTTCAAGCCATAGTACTCCCTCCCTTTGTCTTGCTCATCGGATGAATGAGATTTGGACAGCATTTCTGTTTCATTCAGAGTATTTTGTAATTGATTAGTTAGATGATTTACTAGTATTAGCATGTAATTGATTAGATGATTAATTAGTCTACATTTTCCAACAGGATAGTCTAGATAATCACAACCACGCAGCATGTTTTCCTGTGCTTATGTATGTAATTATTGTTTTGGATAATGACGTCTGGATGAAGTGATTTGAAAAGTGGACTGGGACGCCAGTGCACATGGTACGTTCGTATATGTACCATGGAACCTCCAAATAAAGGACCTGTTGGGAGCAGTAAGAGTTCAGGTGCATTGTCCTTTGTAGAGAGGCTGTTCTCATTAGTAGGTTCACAATGTATTGTAACTATAGGGAGGCACTATCATTGGATCTTATAAACCTGTCCTTTGTAGAGAAGTGGTCCGTTGTGGGCAATAGCATACATTACCTCGACCATTGGGGTGTCAGGGTTGGGTTTGGTATTGATAGACAGTCAGGAGCCCCTTACAGTAGGCGGATAGTGCAGTCGGGAGGGGGAGCCCCTTACAGCAGACGTATAGCACAGTCGGGAGGGGGAGCCCCTTACAGCAGGCGTATAGCACAGTCGGGAGGGGGAGCCCCTTACAGTAGGCGTATAGTGCAGTCGGGAGGGGGAGCCCCTTATAGCAGGCATATAGTGCAGTCGGGAGGGGGAGCCCCTTACAGCAGGTGTATAGCACAGTCGGGAGGGGGAGCCCCTTACAGCAGGCATATAGCACAGTCGGGAGGGGGAGCCCCTAACAGCAGGCGTATAGCACAGTCGGGAGGGGGAGCCCCTTACAGCAGGCATATAGCACAGTCAGGAGGGGGAGCCCCTTACAGCAGGGGTATAGCATGTCGGGAGGGGAGCCCCTTACAGCAGGCGTATAGCACAGTCGGGAGGGGGAGCCCCTTACAGCAGGCATATAGCACAGTCAGGAGGGGGAGCCCCTTACAGCAGGGGTATAGCACGTCGGGAGGGGGAGCCCCTTACAGCAGGCGTATAGCACAGTCGGGAGGGGGAGCCCCTTACAGCAGGCATAAAGTACTGAGTATCATCACCACAATGTCATCATGGAACGATAACCATAGAAAACATGACCACTCTCTTCTCCTTCACACATTCAAAGATCATGGAAAATTAGGGCCACCAAGTATAGACTAGACCCATCACACTGCTTCCCTGACTGTACAATGTGTGTGTGCGTGTACAAGGGAGATAAGTGGTGTAGGCTGTCCCCTTTCCTGAGTGGTGTAGCCTGCCCTTTCCTGAGTGGTGTGTTCTACATTAACTTCTACCACTACAATGTGCACTAGACATTTAAATTGCATTTGCTAATATTAAATTGTATACAAAATTTTTGGGGTGAAATCTATGAATGATGATCAGAAACCACATGACTGTCTTTCTCAAGCTGAACAAGTGCAAACTCCTTTCTGACAGCTGCAAATCCTACTCCTTCCCAGCAACTCCTGGAGCAGGTGAATATGAGAACAGTTCCAAATTCAGGTAACCTCAATTTGGAGTTGAACTGGAAATTAGAAGCAGCTCGCTCACAGAAGTACACCAAGGAGGGCATCAGCTGGAACTCAAACACACGCACAGAACCACAATGCTCACACCTCGGGACACAATGATAGATGTCACCAGGGTGGGCAGCTATTAGAAGTGGTTTTCCACCAAATTGGTATCTACAAACAGTAGAAAATATTAAACAACTCTTGCAGCACATGACATCATGTGATGTGCACATGACCAACATGTGACCTATACACACAGTCTGTCATGCATTTCACACACACACACACACACACACACACACACACACACACACACACACACACACACACACACACACGTGCGTGCGCGCGCGCACAAACATAAATTGCCACATGTGTTTATCTATGGACATGTTGGCTTGCACCTTCTCATACCGTATAGCTTGAGAAGGACAGCTGGATACTTTCTTGTAAAACTTGTGAAAGATGATATCACCATGTTTGGCTAACGTCTTTTCATACTTCTCTTCACTCCTGCTCTCCTCTCCAGCAAACTCAGATGTTTTCCTCTCAAATTTTCTCACAACAGCTGCTGTTGAAGGAGATAAAGAGGTATTCTCCACTTCCATGTCTTCCGGCCAGACAACATTTATAAAAAAACACGGAAGTACTAAATTTGTTACATCTGTCACTTCTTTAGTAGCTAGAGTCACTTCTTTAGTAGCTAGAGTAAGCTTCTTCATGTCCCCAGACAAAGTAACATCATCAACAGCTTTAGTATGCACCGAACCAGCTTCAGGTTTTGGTAAGTAATGAGCAGGGCTGGTTGAGCAATCAGAGACCTGTATTGCACAATCACTCTGGTAAGTATAGGGTTTGAGGGGCCCACCAGTGTCTTGATCCTTAGTAGAGGAGTCCTGAGTGCTTGTTGTGCATTTGACAATATTCATTGAGCAATCAGAAATGGTTATTAAGCAATCAGAAATAGTTGTTGTGCAATTGGTACTAATTGTTGTGCAATTAGAACCACCTTTTATACAATCAGGGGCAATTGTTGTGGAGTCCTCCATTTCACTGCTGGATAAAAAAAGATGGAAAAGAATTCAGTCTAGTTTTCTTGACAACATTATATTATTGCTGCACAAAGCAACTTGCCCTCACCACGCACCTCTCCAAAAGTCACTCACCCTCCCCACTCATCCTCTCCATCACCAACTCACCCTCCCCACTCATCCTCTCCATCACCAACTCACCCTCCCCACTCATCCTCTCCATCACCAACTCACCCTCCCCACTCACCCTCTCCATCACCAACTCACCCTCCCCACTCACCCTCTCCATCACCAACTCACCCTCCCCACTCATCCTCTCAATCACCAACTCACCCTCCCCACTCATCCTCTCCATCACACCACTGAATCACATTTTTCAATGTAGCCTTTTCCTCAATTTTTGGTTCTTGAGATGTGCTAATAAGTTTGTGGTCATCCCCCACATTGCCCTCCTCACAATGAGGGTCAATGGCCTGAGACCTCAGAACACGCCAGCTACAGAAGGAAACGTGAACGTGCTACCATCTGAACGACAAGGAGGGAGAAAGTGATGCGCCATGTGATACAAGGTGATGACCAGGAATTAACAATCTAAGAACATGTCTAAAGATGAACGATCACATCATGACATCACGTCGGCACTCTGCATGTAAGTGACTTGAGTTGTAGGAGACCATACATCATTCTACACATCTTGTAATGTTCGGGTCCACTTCATGCAGTTCACATAACGAGTATAACCCAACATGATTGACTACACTAATGTCTATATTCCCCACTTGGAATGCGTAGTGTGGTGGAGCCTACAAGTCCCACCCCCTCCTTCGCAGTGGCCAAGTATCCGCTATCCATATAATCTTATTAGCAATAGTTATAATGTTATATGTGTGTATTGGCCCAAACATGCTTGTGTACCAGTGTTCGCTGGAACACATAAGACTACATACGTGTGTGCACAAGTGTATGTATTCGGACGTGTGTATGTGTGTGTGTGTGTGTGTGTGTGTGTGTGTGTGTGTGTGTGTGTGTGTGTGTGTGTCTGTTTAGTATCCATGATAGGTGTGTATGTGTGCATGTGTGTGTGTGTGTGTGTGTGTGTGTGTGTGTTCTGTATCTGTGGTAGGTGTGTATGTGTGCATTCCTCTTTCCCTCTGTGTGTGCCTGCCCATGTATGCTGCCTCACTCACTGATGTGCACATGGTGCTGGAGAGGGAAGAAAATCCACAGACATACACACAGGAAGGTAGGAACCACCTAGTGTTCTTTACAGTATCCAACCCAACCACAGACCAGATGGCCTCCTAGCTATGCATGTAGTGATACTGTACACCTCTGTGACTCACCATCCATGTGAAGAGCATTGCGGGTCAATGCAGCAGAAACAGTAGAGTGTTCGGTGGTACAGCGATCCCTCCAGGGGACAGTAGAGCTGAGCATACAAACACATGACAGAACCACACTCCATGCAATGAGGAAGATCCTTCACTGATGACTGTGGATAGAAATCCTCACATAGAGAAGGAAGAGGACAGTCTAAAGCATCTACTGTCAAAACACCAGCTGTACCACTGAACAGCTATGGTGTGCCCTACACAAATCCACGAGTGGCTCAATTATCCCCCCACCTGTTTGCTGTATAGTGACTACATATGCATACAATCGGGTACACTGAATGGGGACATGCGCATGTACAGATCATGACATCTCCATGGAAAAGCAGCTATGCATATGCTAGCAATGAAAGTTAAAGATAGGCCTACGTCACGATCTAGCCCACAGACACAGCTGCCTTGGCTCACACAAGGCTTACTGGTAGGCCGCCTATTTTGCTGTCAAGGGGGGAACTGCGATGCCCAGTGGACGTGTCTTCTGGGATTCCCAGCAATAGATCTGACACACATACGGTTTCGGCAGCCATTTTCAACGAATGCAGATGGCGGGACTGCCTACTCCGGACTTCTCTCATCTGCGAGAGGACTGGAGTCATGTTTATGAACCGTCAGAAGATTCCTTTTTGTTGCTTGATGCACTGGAAGAAGATATGGACTACATAAGGGCAAGAAGGTAGTTAGATGTTCAGTGCTAGCAGTATGAAATCATGTACGTATACATGTACATGTGTACATGTTCCAATTGAACTATTTTCTCAAGCCTTTGTTGAACGCCTACGATTTCTATCCTACCGTGAATCTATTAATACCAGGTAGTATTTGGAAATGGTTTTCCTAGCATTGTTATTTTAATACTGGAAATGTATTCATTTGTCTTTTTTTTCCTTTTATTATCTCTTTAGACCGCTGCTAGTGGTGGAGATAGGAACTGGTTCAGGAGTCATCCTAGCTGCCATAGGCAAAAAGCTGCAACAAGACAGCTATGGCATGTAATATACATGGAATGTCTTTAAATACAGCTAATTTTTATTTTCGCTAGGTCTGTTTCTGTGGTGTAGTGGTCATCACGTCTGCTTTACACGCAGAAGGTCCTCGGTTCGAACCCGAGCAGAAACAGTTTTTTCTTTTTTTTTTTCATTATCCCCACACATGTTCAGATACCTACACTTCTTTCTTATAGGGCTACTGACCTGAATCCTCGAGCTGCTCTAGCAGCGAAGTCTACTTTCACCAGCAACACTGTTTGCAACTGTGACGTCGTGTGTACTGATCTGGTAAGTTGCTGTGCTCCTGGGAGTTTTAACAACTTTTATGAACCAGTTGCTACACCATTATGGGATACTCTCTTAATGAGATACGACCATGTGGGCATTAATTTTGTGGGATGTATATTTTGCGAATATAATTGACTTGATTGCAATTAGCATTTTTGTTATGAATAAATTAGTCCCTATTACATTTTTGATAAATGCTCTTTGTAACTAGCCAAATTTCCGCAAATGAATTCCGTGAATATAATAATGATCATCACTGGTCATAGCCAAAATAGCCCTTGACCTCAGCAATTAATATCTTGTACTTAGCATGATCGAGTCATGCATACATGACAGAAAAGACAAGTGTACACACAGAACACATGGACAAGGTGAGCAAGCAGGAGCAAACAAACAAATGAAATAATGCAGCATAATTGTGAAAGATGCGGTACAGGTTAAATTGATGACTGACATGCATATTGAATGTGCGCAATGGGGAACTGAACAAGTGATTACTAATGACCCTGAATGCGCAGGTGCAGACTCAACTTGAGTCAAGTTCACAACATATAGTTCTACACATGATATACGTAGCTGAGAAGGGTGCAGTCTGTAGCTGAGGAGGGTGCAGTCTGTGTGATATATGTAGCTGAGAAGGGTGCAGTCTGTAGCTGAGGAGGGTGGAGTCTGTGTGATATATGTAGCTGAGGAGGGTGGAGTCTGTAGCTGAGGAGGGTGGAGTCTGTAGCTGAGAAGGGTGCAGTCTGTAGCTGAGGAGGGTGCAGTCTGTGTGATATACATAGCTGAGGAGGGTGCAGTCTGTAGCTGAGGAGGGTGCAGTCTGTGTGTAACAAGTCCAGCACAACATGTTAGTAGTTGACATGGCGTCTCCAGTGCTGAGAATGGACACTTGAATCTACTCTTTAGTGCCTTGAAAATGAAATTTGCAATTAAATTAATAATCTCATTATTAGCACAAGTCATCAGACTTAGCCCTTGAATTAATGTAGTTTGTAAGGGGAAATTTTGCTAGACACCTGTGTGAAGAACTGTGATCGTAATTTGAAGTTAATCTGCAATCGATTAAAAAATGAATCTCATCTTCAGCACAATAATTGTTAGTACAGAGCTCACATGTTCCATCTTCCACGGGAATATTGGGTTATAGTATGTACTCAATGTTATGCTTACTTGTGACATTTGCGACGATGAAGTCCTGCCAACAGTAATAGTAATTCATTGATTCCACTGCACCTGGGATTCCAGTGTACCTGGGATTCTTGGTAACCATTTTTCACTGTACTTTCGTTGTGTGGTAGGTTGGGCAGTGATCGTGATCATTATGATGTTATTTCTAATGATAATCATATCGTCAGTGATTTTGACAATGATTATCGTAGTATCGTGATAATCGTGATAATCGTTGCACACATCCATTTATTACCTCTTTCCAATTCAAGTGTCAGCATAAAATTTGGTTATGTGTACTCAAATTTCAAGGGATTAGTTGCATTCACACGCATACTTTAGGATTCCAGTGCTGTACAATTAACGTGATGATTGTGAATTTTGTTGGACAATAATCATGGCTGATTAAAACCAATATCGCCCATCCCTATTGTGTAGTTGACTGGATTGACAGCAAGGTTGGAGGGAAGCGTTGATCTCCTCCTGTTCAACCCACCTTATGTTCCTACTCCATCTGATGAGGTTGGAAGAGAAGGTATAACAATGGCTTGGGCAGGTGGAATGAATGGACGAGAGGTTAGATGTTCATTGTGTGTGTGTGTGTGCGTGCGTGCGTGCGTGCATGCATGTATGCATGCTTGTGTGTGTGTTTGAGTGTGTTTGAGTGTGTGTGTGTGTGTGTGTGTGTGTGTGTGTGTGTGTGTGTGTGTGTGTGTGTGTGTGTGTGTGTGTGTGTGTGTGTGTGTGTGTGCATTTTCAAAGCCTGACAACCTGAGTTCATGCTCCACAATAAGATAGGGCAATATTTCGATAGTTGTGTTTGTGATATTTCTTCCAGCAACTGTGGTATTGGCCATGATTTTTTGACATTGTGATGGGTATTATATTCAGACACTGAACTGATTGGAGAACTAGCATTCAGAGTTCCAGGACCAACCCTGTCCAAGGCCTTGCGTAATGACACATCAAACCCCTCTGACATGGTACGTCAATAACCTGGACCGCTTAAAACTGGATTTGTTTTAAGTCTTGATTGCTGTATTTCCAGTACATGGGGAATGTACTAATCTGGAAACTGACCTGAACTGAGCATTATCATTTGTCTGGAGTGCACTCAGTTGGAGGTTTCCCTGTGGTTGACTGGTACAAGCAGTGGGTGTGGTTTAAGGCATTGGAATTCTCACAGATTACCTTTTCACACAACTGTGTTCCTTGTCTTCTCAGCACCTCTTTGTCTCCTGTAGGTCATAGACCAGGTGTTGCCAATGGTACCAAACATTTTATCACCCAATGGTTTGTTTTACATCATCCTCATTCAAGACAACAAGCCCAGTGAGTGTACAGCTGGTGCATGCATTGTGTGTCAAGAGTTGCTAATAGATTTGATGAATGCCCTGTGAGCCAGCAGCTAACAAGCTTGACATGTTTCACACACCTTGCTGGCCTTCCTCACTAACAGCTTTAGCATCTTGATTAGATACAAGTGCTGAGTGATTACCAGTGGAATTGGAGTACCATTTATTGGAAAGTTTCTCAACTCGAAAATTCGAAAATTTCACAAATCCCCTTCATTTTAGGAAAGACGGAGATTTTTGTGATTTAAGCTTTCACAGCTGTCGCTTACCATTGGGCAAGTACGTGAAGGAAACCGACCTGCCAGATTCACCAATGCTATTGTTTGCAGTAATTTTCAATATTATACGGATAGTAGTTTACCGTGAATTCTCATAAGTTTGCCACCGTTTTATCAGCCTTCAATTTTCTGTATGAATTGATCAAAAATGCAGCGCATTGATTTGGACAATCCGTCAAACTCATTAATCCACCCAATTTCCTAAAATTAATTGTGGCAGATTAATTCATATCCGTAAATTAAAAATTGCATAGTGTCTGTGGCTATTAAAATCGCATACTTTTTACATCGCACAACATACCAATCCTATGGTAGGTGACACTCTCTGATATTGCTCAGAGAATGAATGGCAGGTATTCCCAGTCCATGATATTCACACCTTACTGGTGAGGGTTTGCCTTGTAGCAAACTGTACTGAACTGGCCAAAAATGTAAGCTCAATTCTTTGGATGGAAGCTCCTTCCTCTCCACCTCTCCACTGGACTGTGCCCTCGTGGACACAGCAGAGCTCTGGGAGGAGTCGTGCATGCTTTTGTCCTGTGACAGTGAACTATGATGTGTCTGTGATGTGTCTGTGATGTCTGTACTATTTCTGTACTATTTCTGTACTATGTCTGTACTGTGTTTGTGCTGTGTCTGTGCTGTGTTTGTGCTGTGTCTGTGCTATGTCTGTGATGTGTCTGTGATGTGTCTGTCTATTACCTTTATACTTGGTTATTAGCTGTCAAATTGTTCCAAGTGGACTAGCTTTTCATGGAGAGTATGTCATGACATAGTGTTTTCCAGGAATGACTTTCAAACAGCATGCTGCACTTGACTGATTTACCTTGATTAATGACAACTTTTTACCATGCTGTGTAAAATTGCAGATTGTATCTTTGTGTGAAAGAGGATTGGCCTGTTTTTAGTTTTAAGCTGAAAAGAATTAAACTTTGAATGTCCATCAAATAAGCTGAGATAATGCCTGTTTGAACACTCCACCCCTTCCACCATCCTAACTACACAGTCCACCCCTTCCTCCATCCTACCTACATAGTCCATTCCTTCCTCCATCCTAACTACACAGTCCACTCCTTCCTCCATCCTACCTACACAGCCCACCCCTTCCTCCATCCTAACTACATAGTCCACCCCTTCCACCATCCTAGCTACACAGTCCACCCCTTCCTCCATCCTAACTACACACTCCACTCCTTTCTCCATCGTAGCTACACAGTCCACCCCTTCCTCCATCCTAGCTACACAGTCCACCCCTTCCTCCATCCTAACTACACACTCCACTCCTTCCACCATCCTAACTACACAGTCCACTCCTTCCTCCATCCTACCTACATAGTCCACTCAACCTCCATTTTTGTGTTGCAACTTATTGGTGGGAGCTGGTTTGTGATGCTAGACTTAGGGTAGTCTCACATAGCCAGACCACTATTTCACCTCCTTTATTCCGCGACTATGACACAAGGGTACCCTGGTGTGCATGTGTTTCTCTTTTCTATCATCAGATGAAGTAAATTCATTCTTGTCCTCGCGCGGTCTGGGTGGGCATCTCGTTGCAAGTCGAGATCTGATGAACGAGAGGCTGCAAGCATGGCGGTTTCAGTGGATGACGTAATGACAAGGGAAATCCCTAATGTGCCCTCAAAAAATGGTGGCCGCTGGTCGTTGCTGAGCAAGAAATCAATGGCAGTTTTTCTTTCTTATATCGAAGTGTCTGAACGGACTGTTAGCCTCGCACTGGCTATAGCTTTGTTTTTTATCATTTCATTAAGTATCATCAGCAATTGTTATTCGTTTCTGGCTAATAAACGTTACTTTTCTGGCCGCGTCTTGTTTGTGACCGCTCACCCGGACGATGAATGCATGTTTTTCGGACCCAGTATTCTCAATGCGGTAGAGAATGGCGGATCACCTTGCCTGCTGTGCCTGTCTACCGGTAAGCGCAGTATAAAGGACGTTTTCCTTTGCACGTTGCATATGCTAAACCATAGGGAACCTTCCATAATATAATGTCTACGCTCAAGCACACCCTATAATTAGTCTAGCCACTAGCCCCGTACTTTTCATCCCGCCCGCGAGGCGGCTAGACTAACCCTACAATGTACCTGCATACAGCTGGTGTGGAAAATACAGGGGATCTGTGAGGTCTGTATCAATCAATCATTGTTTGAGTGCACCACACCAACAGGTGCTAGGATCGACTCCAACTAGGTCTGCCGCAGCCCCTGATTAACACTACACACTATAATATCTGTCATTTGTCTTACCGTGATGTGTACATGAGCTGTCTGTGTCCTGTGATGTGTACATGAGCTGTCTGCGTCCTGTGATGTGTACATGAGCTGTCTGCGTCCTGTGATGTG
>CAUJGJ010000371.1:5508510-5513510 GCA_963170055.1 Halisarca cf. caerulea
CACTGGACTTCATCTTTGCTAATTTTACCACCAAACTTGCTTTCGTGAAAATTCGCTTGTGACTACAGTCACACCTGGTTTATCCAACACTGGTTTATCTGAAAACCTCATTTATCCGACACTCTGCTGTGAGTCAACATTACATACAATCTACTCTGATTTATTCATCATCTGGTTTATCTGACACGTTTTGTGGGGAACAAATGTGGTTGGATGAACAAGGACCCACTGTTTTCGGTTAGTCGCATAGCGTATTTGTCCAAAGATATACTACACGAATCACAAAATAGGAAGAAGTGACAATTGCAAAATATGTGTCCCAAACGTTGGCCACGAATGTTGGCAGTTTATGATTTTGTTGAACCTCATAACGCAGCATACATGTGTACACATGTACACACAACATACATGTACACATGTACACACAACATACATGTACACATGCACACACAACATACATGTATACATGTACAGACAACATACATGTGTACACATGTACACACAACATACATGTATACATGTACATAAAAATGGATGTACTACACTACAGACTCAGGCCCTGACCCTTCCCTCCCGCTGGCCCTGCTCTTCTGACCCCACCCCCTCAGTCCCTCTGTTTTTTGTCCCCTCCCCCTTCCCTATGGCCCCGCCCCTCTCCTGTACCTCTGACTCCACCCCCCTCATTGTCCCCTAGCCCACCCAGTGAAGTGTGGGGGCTGTGGCTGTGTGTGGTGGTGTCATTGCCCACCTGGCATGTGGTGACAGATGGTGTACTGAACTACCAGCACTGGTTGGGCTGCCTCAGACTACCACAGTTTTCACAGGAAATGTGCAATGTCAGTGAGTGGGCAACCTCATACAGGCTTCACCAGGATGTGTGTGGGATGATGGGGAGCTGTGTGTGTGTGTGTGTGTGTGTGTGTGTGTGTGTGTGTGTGTGTGTGTGTGTGTGTGTGTGTGTGTGTGTGTGTGTGTGTGTGTGTGTGTGTGTGTGTGTGTGTGTTTGTGTGTGTGTGTGTGTGTGTGTGTGTGTGTGTGTGTTTGTGTGTGTGTGTGTGTGTGTGTGTGTGTGTGTGTGTGTGTGTGTGGTTGCACATGGTGTGTTCATATACTTATGTACAATGTATGTGTGTTTTGCATGCAGTGTTTGTGCCCACACTTCCCCATCTCTGTAGGCATGAAATGTGTGTATGAACTGGAGACAACCAACAGGCTAAGGAAGTACATAGGATTGGTGGATGTACTGATCTCCATAGCAATATCAAGGTGAGATGTGATGTTGAGAACTACACTATACAGAGGTTGTCATTTACAAAGGCAATGCACACACACACACACACACACACACACACACACACACACACACACACACACACACACACACACACACACACACACACACACACACACACACACACACACACACACACACACACACACACACACACACACACACACACACACACACACACACACACACACACACACACACACACACACACATGCATGCACGCATGCACACACACACACATGCATACACACACACACACGCACGCACACACGCATGCACACACATACACACACATACAAGAATCATTTAAGAGCCATAATTTATGTCTTTAATTAAGTCATATTTGTAAAAAAAAACACAAAAGGTATAGGAGGGGTGAGTGAGAGTGAGGGATGGGTGGGGCTGTAGTGAGTGAGGCAGAAGGTTGGTGTACGTTGTGATCACCCTTGATCAGAGATGTGTAGCTTGTTGGTTGTTGTGGGGTGAAAGTTGGTCAAGTCCATTGTTTCCTCTCTGACCACCTGACCCCTTGGTTTCCCAGTGGTCATTGTCTGTCTACTCATGTATGACTTCCATTGTGGTAGTCAGGGAGTGAAGGTGACATGGATGTTTGGTGTGATGGTTGGCTACCTATCCATGTCCATCACTATTACAGTCCCAGCTTTGTAGCACACACAATCACCTTACCAGCATCCCCCCACCCCTCTTGGTGGGTGTGAAGTAGGGTGGTATGCACTCACACCCACTGAAGTAGGGTGGTGTGCACTCACACCCACTGTGTGACAAAATTAATGTGCGATTTGTTATGTTAGAAAAGCTTGTTTATATACTCAAGGAAAGCCTCTTTCCACTAACTGCTACCCCAGGCACCCTGTGATACCACAGCTGCTACCCCAGCACCCTGTGATACCACAGCTGCTACCCCAGGCACCCTGTGATACCACAGCTGCTACCCCAGGCACCCTGTGATACCACAGCTGCTGCCCCAGCACCCTGTGATACCACAGCTGCTACCCCAGGTACCCTGTGATACCACAGCTGCTACCCCAGCACCCTGTGATACCACAGCTGCTACCCCAGGCACGCTGTGATACCACAGCTGCTACCCCAGGTACCCTGTGATACCACAGTCATACAAAACAGTCAAGAATAAAGTAGAATTGCAAAGGTTTTCTGAAAAGAATGGCTGAAAGATACAACTGATGAAGAAAGGCAGCTATTATTTGAAGAAAAACATAACCAAAGTCCAGAGTCTATAGTTAATTATTAACATTGTAGAGAACATTGGACACGCTAAAACAAGATGCAAATATGTTCTTCTTTTTGGCTGGTAACAGATGCCAAAGGTTTCACATTCAGTATTTTTTTGTTTTGCACACTTGTTTGTCTTTGAGTATCACTACCAAACTGATTAATTTTGTAGCTTTACCTGAAGAAGCCCAAGTGGGCAAACATGACTGCTTACCAAAAGCTTGTGACATGCCGTACCAATCCAAAGAAGAACACAATTTGCATAATTATTCGCAATAATGCAAGCATATCTTTTGATATAGTTATGTAGTAGCAATTACTAGGTAGGTAATTGAGGTACCAGTAGTATAGCTGGTCACTAGGCAACAGGACTATGGGATATCTGCAGGTTTATTCAATCCAAATTGCTATTTGGTGGGTATTTTTCCATGTGTCCCCCACAAACACCCCCACCCCCCAAGAATAGCATTGAATACCAACTACAGTCAAACCTCGTTAGTGAGTACACCTGGGGACCCTTCAAAATGCTACTCACTATCAGTAGTACTTGCTAACCATATAGATTAGTATTATGGGTTATAAGCTGGGGTATCATATCCTTGTACTTCCTATCCAGGTATTACTCATTAACAGTGTTCTCACTACCGAGGTTCTACTGTATAACCACCAAATTGACAGATGTTGATTGTATTACTTTTGTGTACTTGTATGATTGTAGGACCCGCCCCCTCCCCCTCTGGGGAGACTAGCCTACTGCTGAAGGGGTTTTCCCATCTAATAATGTTGAGCTATCGCATTTTAATTCTGTAATTGTCCTGAAAAGGACGACAGTGAGTTTGCAACAGGTATGCATGCAGTGATGGACCTCCACTGACACTGGAGGCATGCAGCACTAGTGTGTGTACCTTAGGGGTGTGTCTCCAACCAGTGGGGTGTGTCTTCAACCAGTGGGATGTATCTTCAACCAGTGGGATGTATCTTCAATCAGTGGGGTGTGTCTTCAAGCAGTGAGATGTATCTTCAATCAGTGAGGTGTGTCTTCAAGCAGTGGGGTGTGTCTTCAAGCAGTGGGGTGTGTCTTCAAGCAGTGGGGTGTGTCTTCAAGTAGTGGGGTGTGTCTTCAAGTAGTGGGGTGTGTCTTCAAGTAGTGGGGTGTGTCTTCAAGCAGTGGGGTGTGTCTTCAAGCAGTGGTCATTGCATGCACCTGCAGTAGATGTGTAATCTGGCTAATCTGAAAACCTCTTCAAACTAAACATTTTTAATGGCTCCAATGGTGTTTGGTTTAGAAAGGTTTCCCCTTATTCACACAGGAGATTGTTATCTTGGTTGTAGACAGCTGCACAGCTGGTTTTGCAGGTCAGTAATTAGAGGAGTTTGTGATAGATTGCCTACCGGCTGCCAGCCCTGTACAAGCCCCGCTACATGCTAAAAGGTGGGCTTGTTGTTGGTGTGTCAAACCCTGTAGCCAGTACAGCCAGAACAAGGTGTTTGGATGTTGTCCTGTTGTCCTCCCTCTTCCCAGGATCTGGGAAATCTGTAGCAATAAAAAAGGAATTCTGTTTACATGCAATTCCTTCTCTGTTTACTCCCATAAAGTGCATTCCTTCATGCTAGGACTGAGCCATGTGGGGGCCATTTTATTGTTGCTAATGTTATTCATAGCCAGTATCTTGCCAACCAAGGCTTCCTGCTGTGGATTCAGAGGTAGATATCTTGTTTGGAGGGAGGAGCTGTCAACCACAGTGTGATAAGGTTTTGGTTGGGTGTGTGTTTGGAGGAGAGATCAACCAGCAATAGTGTGTGTTGTGTGTGTGTGTGTGTGTGTGTGCATGTGTGTGTGTGTGTGTGTGTGTGTGTGTGTGTGTGTGTGTGTGTGTGTGTGTGTGTGTGCACGTGTGTGTGTGTGTGTGTATGTATGTGTGTGTGTGTGTGTGTGTGTGTGTGTGTGTGTGTGTGTGTGTGTGTGTGTATGTGTGTGTGTATGTGTGTGTGTGTGTGTGTATGTGTGTGTGTGTGTATGTGTTGATGGTTCCTAATCTCCCTATGTCCTGACCAGGTGAAGGGGTTCCCTCGTGACATGTTGGGATGTTGCAGTTCTCTTTATGTTCAATCAATGTATCTCTCTCTGCTTCCACTTGTTATCTTCACACATACACACACACACACACACACACACACACACACACACACACACACACACACACACACACACACACACACACACATGTACATAAACCCTGTTTTCAGTCACCCATTTAAAGTTAGGGAGACCTCTATGTTGTTCAGCTGAGAAAATCCAAACTGTGTGTGTTCTCAAAAGCAAGCAGTAATATAGACATCCTCAGACCAGTAGCACTGTTGCTCTACCACCAAACACGAACACGTCTTCTGTGAACATAGGTGTAGGAACCATGGGGACTGGAGGGGCTATAGCCCCCCCCCCCCCCCTCCCCAATAT
>CAUJGJ010000371.1:5518510-5536010 GCA_963170055.1 Halisarca cf. caerulea
ACACACACACACATATATGGTGTGTGTGTGTGTGTGTGTGTGTGTGTGTGTGTGTGTGTGTGTGTGTGTGTGTGTGTGTGTGTGTGTGTGTGTGTGTGTGTGTGTGTGTGTGTGTGTGTGTGTGTGTGTGTGTGTGTGAATGTGTGTATGTATGTGTGTGTGTGTGTGTGTGTGTGTGTGTGTGTGTGTGTGTGTGTACGTGTGTGTGTGTACGTGTGTGTGTGTGTGTGTGTGTGTGTGTGTGTGTGTGTGTGTGTATGTGTGTGTGTGTGTGCTGCCCGACACTACTATGATTTCTCATTAGTCTTCATTTTCATTTACCATTGTAAGCATGCTTGTTAAGTTGGAGAAAACTCGTTTTAATCTTGTTCACAAACATACACACCCCTTTCTGCTTTGCAAACACATTAGTTGAATCGAGCGCATATGAACGTGTACTGGCAATTCCGGCCATCCTACTGCCAGCTGTTCGCGTGCAAGGGCCCTATAGCTGGTATATATAGGTGGTGTTGGTGTACGTATATTATACAAATTGAAACAACAGTCCCTGGCGCGGGTTTATCGCGCGATTTTGGAAACGTGACGTACTGCACACGTTAACGATATTCATAGTACTCTCACCTAGTCGGTGACTTGTATTGTGGGGAGCAGAGATCATGAATATCATTACAGCCTACCTCGTGGTAATCAAAATCAGGCTCTTCATGAGGTAGAAAGCGTTTCTCTAAAAGAGCGCAAATCGACTGGAAACTCAGCAAAGGTGCTCAAAGAAAGGTGAGCTATTGAAAGCTGTAGTTATTGTAGCGTTTGCCGATGGTGTTTTGTAAAGTTATCATACGTTTGGTACTCACCCACGTGAAGAACGCTAGACTTGGTAAGCTAGTGCTTGGAGCAGAAGGCGGAGAGCTTTTAGGCTTGTGCTGCGATTCATAAGTTTTTCCGTTGTGTTACTGCGTGTGGAGTTTAAGCAGCAGTCAACTCTCTCAATCGTGACTCGTCCTGAAGTTCTTTTAGGACGTTTGTTTTGCGGATGATGGTACATCCATTGATCCAATGCTCGCAAATGGAACCTTTTGAATATACTTGGTTCCCTTGTTTCGAAAGGCTCATTTTGCTATTATTTCTCTATCCTAGTGATCCCTAGGTACTAGGTTGAGAGTCTCGAACGAGTACGTCTGTACGTACTGCAGTTTCGAATTTTGGAAGAAATCGTTCGACGGTTTACGTTCACTCGGGATCCTTCCCCTTGCAGATCATCCACCATGGAGATAGCTTTGCAGAGTAAAATGAATAAGCTGTCCCTTAGCAGTGGTTTTGGAGGAGAGGAGGTGAGTGTGTTCACTGTTTGTTTGTGTGTTGAGGGAGACTCGTATTTTCGGGCTAAAGATGTCGCTTTTGAGCATTTTGTGTGTGCTTTGAAGCTGAACACGAGCGTTTTGCCGCGCGCTTCTTTTGTGTACACAAGTCATTGTTTTCTGTTTGGTCTTCCCGTTCGGCTGCGAACACGTGTTTCTTGTTCGCCGGGCCTGACCAGAAGTGCCGCCAAAAGCCAAGTCGGCGGTCGTTTTGTGTACACTTGGACTTGACTTTATGATAACATGTCTTCATAGCTACTGTCTGAATATTATCTGTGATTAGAACAACCGCAGCCTTTCTTTGACTTTATGCGAAAAGTAGTTTCTCAGTTAAAAAGCTATTTTCTCTACACGTGATGAAGTCAGTTTTGAGAAGCTTTGCAAATGTATTTGGTCTTCTTAGTGAGAAGTGCAACTTGTTCTGGCTTCACTGCACTCACCCAAAGGTAATCTATCCTATCTTACTTCGAGTCATAACATGGGAATCAGACTAACTGTGTGTGTGTGTGTGTGTGTGTGTGTGTGTGTGTGTGTGTGTGTGTGTGTGTTTTCTGTCTCAGGATGGGTGTGTTTCCTGTGTTCAGTCTTTTTGTGGGAGTGCCGAGTCCTTTGTGCATTTGTACTAGTGGGTGTGGAGCGTACCTTCCATCCTCTGGGCTGGGAATCATCCATGGTGTTTGAGAGAGGTGTGTGTGTTGGGGTGAATGGGTGTGGTCCTCCTTCTTTGTCTGTGTGTCTTGCCAGTCATTGTTGCCTGAAAGGAAGTCGTTTCAACCTCAAAGTGAGGTGGTTATGGTTTCTATGGAAAAATATTGCTACTCAGGGACCCCACACAAATACATGTAAACACACAACAGTGGCGTGATTGTGTGCTGTACAAAGCACCCCCAGCAAAGATGTGTTGGGTGAGTGTGTGGTTCCCTTGTGTCCATTGTCCTGCTGGAGGGAGGTGGATGTGTGTTGATTTTCCAGGTATGGGATCAGTCTGTGATGTCATTTGCACCTCTCTCCCTCTCCCCTCCCCTCTCCTTTGACCTGGCAGGCTCACATCTGGGGCAATGGAGGTCTTCTCCACTCAGCAAAGGACATTGAAGCTGATGTCTTTCCTCCAGTCAACGTAGCCCACCCCATCCCTGCCTCTGTCGATGCCAATGGGACAGTATATGCTGAGAGAATGGTCAGTACACTCCTTGGGTCGTCCACTTCCCTGCAATCCTCTGGATTTTTTGAGGACAGGTGAGTGTCTGCCTGAGATGGAGTGATTGGATGTGCAAGTTTGTGTTTTCAGTGCTAGTCACTGAGATGTAGTTAATGTATATACGTTATGCTCTCGCGTTCGATGATGTGTGACTGACAACACTAATGAACAAAGACTGTCACGCTTGCTGGTCATTGCATGTATTTGTGTTCTCACTACAGCGATCTTATGTCCAACGCCTCTTCAACCAACATCCCGGCAAGTGGGTTTCAGACTGAAGGGTACATACCCATCAAGCCTTCTCTCTCATCTCCTTCTTCAAGCGGAGGGTCTTCACCTGAAACACCTTTTGCTGGAGATGATTCTCCTTCAGATAGCGTATTTGATGTTTGCTCCCAGGAGCGCCCAAAAGACAGGTGTGTGTGTGTGTGTGTGTGTGTGTGTGTGTGTGTGTGTGTGTGTGTGTTTTAGTTAGGTTCACTACTACACATTATGTTGGTGCTTAATTCTGTTTTGAAAGAAGTTTATGTACGTACATATTTGCAATTGGCGAAGGATGTGCTTTTGTTCACTTTTGGTTGTGCTGACATTATGAGTTGTTTATTCTTTGTCCCACCAGCTTTTCGCCCAATCTACATTACAGTATGTTGCAGTCCCCCATCTACGATCACGTGGACACGCCTCAGGATCTCCCTGTATTCAACCAGCTAACCAGGCCTAACGGCACCCTGAGCGCCCCGCCCACCCCCACTGTTTTGCGTCATCCTCAGGTGCCTCAGGTGACCCAACCCACTAGTTTGCCTGTTGGCTATAATGAAGGGTTGAACCCCATGAATGTAGGAAGTAATGGATTAGATTGTTATGGTCATGCCCCCTACACTCCTCCCCCAAGTAGTCAGTTTCAGGATTCATTGTTTGGAATTGCTGAAAATCACTTATCCTACCATGACCACCTCCCAGCTATGAAGACAATGGTGGGAAAATCCCGGGTTAATGGGAAACTCCCTCCATCGCCCTCTTTCACGCGCAGTCTATCCAATCAAGGGCCCACCCCTACATCAGCCACAGGTTGCTTCATGAGCTACTCTGAGGACATGGGGCGGCCATATTCCAGCATGTCTTATGGACCACCGTCTTTCGGGGCTGTCTCCCCATCAGTCAATCCCATTGGACGAGACAGGTTTAGTAGTTGGAGTGATGCAGGAGCCAGTCAAAGTGTACCTCGCTACAGCCGCAGTAATTCTGCTGGTGTGGTTAGTGCGAAGACTCGAGGGAAGACAGACGTGTCACGGAGCAAGCTTTTGGAGGATTTCCGCAACAATCGTCGCCCCAACATCCAGTTGGCTGATCTCGCAAATCACATTGTGGAATTCTCTCAGGACCAACACGGCTCAAGGTTTATTCAGCAGAAACTGGAGCGAGCCTCACCAGACGAGAAGCAACTGGTGTTCACAGAGATCCTGCCTTCTTCTTGGCACCTCATGACAGATGTGTTTGGGAATTACGTGATCCAGAAGTTTTTTGAGTATGGGACAGACGAACAGAAGTCAACACTGGCTGACCGCATCCGGGGGCATGTTCTTCCACTGGCTCTCCAGATGTATGGGTGTAGAGTGATACAGAGAGCCCTGGAGTGCATCCCAAAGGATATGCAGGTGTGTGTGTGTGTGTGTGTGTGTGTGTACGTGTGTGTGTGTTTGTGTGTAGATATATTTGTGTGTGTGTACATACAGGCCACATGTTTGGGGTGTGTGTTTTGTGCATTGTGCACGCGGTAAATTGGCACTGTTTGTTGTATTGGTTTGTGTGTCTGATGTGATTAGGACAGTTGGGCTCAAAAATGTACTCATTGCTAATGCTGTTAATGGGAGCACTTCGGAACACAATGGTTCTCTGTCACAAAGCAAGCTCTAGATACATTCAGCAGACACACACACACACACACACACACACACGCACACACACACACACACACAAGTGCACGAGAGAGTGTCCTAATTGTTGTTTTGCAGCAACTGTTGATCAGCGAACTCAGCGGGCATGTTCTGAGATGTGTCAAAGACCAGAATGGAAACCACGTGATTCAGAAATGCATCGAGTGTGTTGATCCTCCTGGACTGCAGTTCATTATCAATGCTTTTAAAGGGCAGGTTAGTACCCCCTCACACGCAACTATGGCATCCCAAACGCGCCATAGTCCATGTAGTATCCATGTCGTGTACAGCAGCACCATACTGTTTACTCTGGCATCCAATCCATGTGTACTTGCACCTATTACACTGCCACAGTGATCATAAATCATGATGCAGTTGCTGAAGGTTAACTATGCTCGGGCCTGAGCTTGATGAGCTTGCTAATGCTCAGACAATGCATTGTCTTTCTATGTATGTACACTTCACCTGGGGTGCACAGAACGGGAGGGGGTGGGGGTGCACAGAACGGGAGGGGGTTGGGGTGCACAGAACGGGAGGGGGTTGGGGTGCACAGAACGGGAGGGGGTTGGGGTGCACAGAACGGGAGGGGGTTGGGGTACACAGAACGGGAGGGGGTTGGGGGCATCACTTTTGCTTACAACACATGTTATTTCCTAATGCAGCCCTGCTTGGGGTGTGGGTGGGTGTGCTCCCCCCCCCCCCCCCCCCCTCAGCAGAGGTGGTGTAGTGGTAGGAAGTACCACTACACTTTTCACAGCCACAGTCAATGGTGACATGCCTTGCTGCAGTTGTTGAGTTGAAACAGGGTCACTTAGCAAGTCCTCTGCTCTTATCCAGTGTGTAATTGAATAGATCCAATTTCTTTAGATTAAGTTGAATTCCTCTGTTCAGTGTTGGTATCTGGTCCCTCCCTGGACTTGTCCTGAGCAGCATTACTGGACTCCAAGTGAAGCATAGACTTGCTGCAGTTGTGTGACCTCAGGTCTAGCACTGGTTTCTGACAGCTGCCATCTCAGTATTGTTTGCCCTGTCTGGATGAGGGAGGGGTGTCCATAGTTTTGTAGGTTGTTAATATTGTGGCTGTGTGTGTTCCGTCTATTGGGTGGTGTGTGGGTGTGTGGGCGTGTGTGTGTGTGTGTGTGAATCCACATGCCTATGTGCATATGTACATGGCTCGCACATGTGTGTGTGTGTGTGGGTGTGTGTCCAGCCAACAACCCCCCCCCTCCCCAATGAAGCTGTCTAACCACATTTTTATGAATAGCAAGTTATTGAGTACTATTCTGTCGTTCCGAGTTACATTACACCCCACACACACATTTGTGGCTGTCCCTATTCTGGACCAGTGGGGAAGTCAGCTCTGGGGTCTGGACCCCTATCCACCACTGATGTCACTGCTGATGTAGCAGATGACCCCATCCAGGAATCCATAGCCCTGCTGCTCTTTCATCACTTCCTATGCGGCTGACAGTTATCATGCGACCTTGTTTGAATTGCTGTGCTGTTTTCTGATTGGTGGATTGAATCAATTGCTGACTGTATGATTCCTCCCCCTCCAGGTGTACTCCCTGGCCACCCACCCATATGGCTGTCGAGTCATCCAGCGGATCCTGGAGTACTGCACTGCTGAACAGACCGAACCAATCTTGAAAGAACTACATTCTTCCACTGAGAGACTTGTACAGGTAAGCCTATTTGGTCACATCCATCCCATAATTTGTTGTCATAGCAACAGGTTGTGTAGTTCATCATTATTATTCGTCAGATAATTGAACAGCAAATGAACACAGTTATTTATTGTACTTAACTGATATTCTATCTAGCTAAATGCTCATCGTCCGTTCTCTCGCTACACATGCATCCTAAACTCCTTTTGTACCTTGTGTGCATTGACAGTTAATTTGTTCTCTGTTGACCCTCCCCCCCAGGACCAGTATGGGAACTACGTTGTGCAGCATGTGCTGGAACATGGCCGTGCCGAGGACAAGAGTAGGATCGTCCTTGAGCTCAAGGGGAAGATACTAACTCTGTCTCAGCATAAGTTTGCCAGGTGTGTGTGTGTCTGTCTGTCTGTCTGCTAGAGTCTGTGTGTGTGTGTGTGTGTGTGTGTGTGTCTGCCTGAGTCTGTCTGTCTGTCTCTGGTACTGCCTCTCTCCCTAGCACATCCTGTCTCTGCAGACAACCTTTCTCATTCATTAGATTCACACGCCTCATGCAATTCCTCTCATTTGCATAAATCATTTCATCATGTTCTTGTTTGGAGAGGCAGTGCTCAGTGGGTGTGGAAGATGATCTCTGTCCCTCCCTCTCCCTCTCTCCTTCCCTCCCCTCCCTCCTCTCCCACCCTCCCTTTCCCTTCCTCCCTCCTTCCTTTGTCCAGTGGTATTGGCGTAATCGCACAGGGGATTATCTTTGTCTGCAATTTGATTTGGTAGGAAAATGGCAGATTAGCAATTTTGGCAGATTATTTAAATTGAAGCACAGCCATATCAACTAATCAGTACACCAATTGATTGTGTGAATATATTAGGGTCTGACTGTTGAGGGAAGGGGGGGGGTTATTGACAATTGGCTATACAGTAGAACCTCGTTAAGAAGAAAACTTGACAAATTTCTGCTCAACACAAACTACATTCCAGCCCTGTTTGGTTTGCTGTAGTACTGTACATGTATTACTATATCCTGATAAGAAGAACTTCTGGTCATGGGAACTAATTTTAAGTTGGTCTTGTATTGAGGTGTGACTGTGCATTAACCGACTCAGTCCTGAGGGAGTGATTACGGTATAGGGTATAGGGTATTCTTATTCAACCTGGGGAACCTTTAGCCCGAGGCTACTGTAAGTGGCACCCAGAACAGAACAGACATCATTTATGCTTGAATCATGTGAAAATAGAAAATATTCATTCTTGTAGAATTGTATTAATTGAATTAATTTGTTTCCTTTTAATGGTCTGTATTCATTGGATGTTGTTTATTGTTTGTCACCTCTTCTGGCTCTTCCTGAATGCAAGCAATGTCCGTTTGCTTGTTGGCACCAGTTACACATGTCTGGAATGCCACTGTCAGTGTGATGTTCCATTCCATGCGACCTTCCAACCGTATCACAAAAGTCTGAAATATCTTTTGTCATACTTACCCCCATGTAGCGAATTGGCTTAACGTATTACCTTTTGATTGTGTCTGTGTGTGTGTCTGTGTGTGTGTGTGTGTCTGTGTGTGTGTGTGTGTGTGTGTGTGTGTGTGTGTGTGTGTCTGTGTGTGTGTGTAGTCATCACACCACCAGGGGAAGTCTAGGATAGTTTGTAAACCTGGGAATGTGTTGTTGTTCAAGATTTTATCTGTAACCTTGGCAACTTGATTGTTTAATGTCTCCTTGTTTGGTAGTCCCCACCTAACACAGACCTTCCTCCTGTTCCACTTGTAGTAATGTTATTGAAAAGTGTATCACTTATGCCTCACGTCAAGAAAGAGCCTTCCTCATTGATGAAATTTGCAACTGCCAGGAAGAGTAAGTGTGTGTGTGTGTGTGTGTGTGTGTGTGTGTGAGTACATAATACATACATACATGTATGTGTGATGCACATTCAAATCCATGTAGCATTCCATCTCCTCGTTGAATATAGAACCTACTCACTCACTCTCTTGGTTCTGTTCTGTTCTCATTAGCAGCCAATAACCTTAATGGCATTAGTCATGGCATCTGCCCCATGTGACAGGTCTGCCCAATAACAATGACTGTGTGACTGTGTGACTGTGTGTGTTGGTTGTGTGTACAGAAGCCACGGGATAACTGCTTTGACCCTATGGCTTCTTGCATTCCATATTTTTTCTGGTTTTGTTCTGGTTGAACCCATATGTGGGGGGTGTGGTTTTGTTGTGGGGTGCAGTGAGGGGACGGTCATTTCCTGAAAGAGCTGTTGGGATTGGACGTTGTTGACTGTACTTTTTCTGTTTGGGAAGTTGCAGGTGTGGAGGTGGGTCCATGTGGCCGATCAGTCTGTGAGTGCATGTGTAGACTTTCAATTTCGGTATGTGTGTGTGTGGTTGTGTAGCTGCCCTTCCTAGTGACTCCCTGCGGCACCTCTAGGGCTACCACCTCACCTCATTCCCATCCTGTAAAGATTCCCAAATACCTCTCCCCTGTTTGTGTTTCCATCACCTCCTTATCCCACCCTCTAGTGGACTGTATGTTATGATGAAGGATCAGTTTGCCAACTATGTTGTTCAGAAGATGATCGACATGTCCGAGCCCAGCCAGCGCAAGGTGCTCATGTACAAGATCAGACCTCATGTGTCCACTCTCAGGAAGTACACTTATGGGAAGCACATTCTGGCAAAGCTGGAGAAGTACAGTGCGAAAGCTTGTGAGCCTCCCAACTATCTGGCCATGACGCAGAGAGCGTACTAGCTAACCTAACATCTCTACTGGTCTGTTGTGTTTATGTGTAAATGTTGAGCCTGTGGTGACTGAAACTACCACAAGCAACATTCTCTTAAAAGCTTTTATGCCTAGTTCTTTAGCAACACTGCTTGCCATTTGTATGTATGTATATACAAACATGTACTCATCACACTTCTTTCATTTGATTGAAATTAATTGCCAATTTTTTGAATTTTTCAATTATTATAGCAACTCTTTTACTGTTCATCTTTATAATTCTGTATAGGCTAGACTTCTTTCTCTCAGACTATCTCTTTGTACTTTACAACACTTGCTCATTCCTTTCTTAAGTGTACTTAAACCATTGTATCATAAACCTACCTTGTGTGTGGACAGCGGCCATTTTTTGGTTACCTAGCAACTGCTACTTTTGTACCATACACTGCATAATATGCTATCATTTTAACAGGTCTTATCATGTAATTATGTTATTATGTTGTTGTTGATTATACTTAATTGACTAATAAAAATTGTTTGATGTAATGAATTTAAGTGTTGGGTTGAGTATTTTATGAAGGTTTTGCCACTTTGTGTGTGTGTGTGTGTGTGTGTGTGTGTGTGTGTGTGTGTGTGTGTGTGTGTGTGTGTGTGTGTGTGTGTGTGCATCAGAATCTGCTAATGCAGGCAGTCCAGATACATTGCTGTAGGAGGACCGTCAACCAACCTGCTGTAGCAACACAATTTTTTTCATAAATGTGACCTGCTATCTGTAATCCAAAGCACCACAGAGGCTGTGTGCATGTGCATTGTGTGTATGAATACACTTGGTACCACACCCACCAAGATTCCCTCCCCCAATCACAGGTCAACTGTCACGCCCATTAATTCATTAAGAGATGAATATAACAATATATACAGGTTGATGAGCATGCTTATCTCACTAGGTGTTCTAGTCAATAGTGCGTGGACCATGTAGCTCTTCTTAGAACAATGGGGGCTAGTGCCTTTTGTCAGGATTCAGGATACATGTGACCCAGTGATGTCTAGTGCCCAGCCCAATTCAGACTGAGCAATAGTGCTGATAAAACGACCTATATTTCACCCTCCCACATGTTCAGCCTCCCACGTTCACCCTCCCACACGTTCAGCCTCCCACGTTCACCCTCCCACATGCTCAATCTCCCACGTTCACCCTCCCACATGTTCAACCTCCCACGTTCACCCTCCCACATGTTCAACCCCCACGTTTACCCTCCCACATGTTCAACCTACCACGTTCACCCTCCCACATATTTAGCCTCCCACGTTCACCCTCCCACATGTTCAGCCTCCCATGCACGTTCACCCTCCCACATGTTCAGCCTCCCACGTGCACCCTCCCACATATTTAACCTCCCACGTTCACCCTCCCACATGTTCAGCCTCCCACGTTCACCCTCCCACACGTTCACCCTCCCACATGTTCATCCTCCCACGTTCACCCTCCCACATGTTCAACCTCCCACGTTCACCCTCCCACATGTTCACCCTCCCACGTTCACCCTCCCACTCCTTCAATTTATAGGATCAACGATTGTGATCCGTTTAACTGACTTTCTCAAATTCATACATATCATTATTTCTGCTTTAAACATTAATTGCTATTTTTATACTGTATAATATATTAATAATAAAATTTTCACACTATATTATGCAAAGTATAAGTTACAGTGCAAACTGTAAAATTAAATGACATTAGAAAGCATTAATCTGTACCATGCATGATGTCTATATTAGTGAGATGGGCATGTTTGTTATGTGAGTTCTCCTTCTAAGACAGCAATATCGATGTTGTCACAGGCTCTGCTTGCATGATTGACGCTAGTACTAGTATTGCATTTTGTTGCATTTACACAAACTTGAGTGAAGCTTGAGTGAAGCTTGAGTGAAGCTTGAGCAAAGCTTGAGTGAAGCTTGAGCGAAGTTTGAGTGAAGCTTGAGTGAAGCTTGAGCGTGCAAAATTATATCTTATTATGTTGGGCAAACCAGGTAATCTGGAGAACAGAGGTTATTCAGAGCACAGCCTTTAACCTTTGCTATGGTAAAGCCAGAGTCTAGCCATACTTGCACCTAATGAACTCCCAACTCACACAGGCAACACTCACAAGAACTGTTGTGTGGCTTGTGGTTGACTGTTCAGAGTTATGCCATGTAGGGGTCCTAATTACGAGCTGCTAATTTCTGCATGACATCTATAATAATACACGACCAGTCCGCCAGCGACCTCTGATCGAACTGGGCTGGGTGGCCGCCGCACTATGCAGAATTAATTTGTCAGTGTACTGAATATACAATAATTAATTACAGTCCCAATGAAAACACGTCTCCGTGACTGCGCCCCGAGCTGGCCCATGATCACGTGATCGCGTGTCCCACCTTCGAAAGAAAATGGCGTTGACTTTGGAAGTTACTGAGATGGAATTGAAGGTCTGCTGGGTCTATTTTGAGCGCGATTTTTTTCCTTGTGTTTGAATGTCCGTTTGAGATGTAGGATATAATTAAGTAAGTTCTTATTTTTTCTTTTAGGACTTGCTAGTCGAATTTAAAGATAAATGGAGAAGAATTGAGAGAAAAAAGAACTGGCCATCTTGCCCAATTTGCGAACATCGCTGTAAAACAAGCAAGGGAGTTCTGCAGCATTTTCACAAGTGTTATACGGTGCATATGTTTTACTCTTGTATTCTATGTAGCTATGTAGCTGTGTAGTGTGTGTGTGTGTGTGTGTGTGTGTGTGTGTGTGTGTGTGTGTGTGTGTGTGTGTGTGTGTGTGTGAAATTTGTTTAGCACATTCACTTCTTTGCATGTCCCTTCTTCCTCTTGCTGTGTTAACTTGTTCAGGAGATCGTCTCATCTAACACACATAAACATGGACACACATCTTTGCTTTTATGTTCTTCCTGTTTCTCTTTCCTTGTTATCCTACGAAGAACAAAATTGCTTCTGCTGTCAGTTCCTGCCATGTGGCCACTCACCCTCACCATTGTGTTCCCGCCATGTAGGCCACTCACCCTCACCATTGTGTTCCCGCCATGTAGGCCACTCACCCTCACCATTGTGTTCCCGCCATGTAGGCCACTCACCCTCACCATTGTGTTCCTGCCATGTAGGCCACTCACCCTCACCATTGTGTTCTTGCCATGTGGCCACTCACCCTCACCATTGTGTTCCCGCCATGTGGCCACTCACCCTCACCATTGTGTTCCCGCCATGTAGGCCACTCACCCTCACCATTGTGTTCCCGCCATGTGGCCACTCACCCTCACCATTGTGTTCCCGCCATGTGGCCACTCACCCTCACCATTGTGTTCCCACCATGTAGGCCACTCACCCTCACCATTGTGTTCCCGCCATGTGGCCACTCACCCTCACCATTGTGTTCCTGCCATGTGGCCACTCACCCTCACCATTGTGTTCCCGCCATGTGGCCACTCACCCTCATCATTGTGTTCCCGCCATGTAGGCCACTCACCCTCACCATTGTGTTCCCGCCATGTGGCCACTCACCCTCACCATTGTGTTCCCGCCATGTGGCCACTCACCCTCACCATTGTGTTCCTGCCATGTGGCCACTCACCCTCACCATTGTGTTCCCGCCATGTAGGCCACTCACCCTCACCATTGTGTTCCTGCCATGTGGCCACTCACCCTCACCATTGTGTTCCCGCCATGTGGCCACTCACCCTCATCATTGTGTTCCCGCCATGTAGGCCACTCACCCTCACCATTGTGTTCCTGCCATGTGGCCACTCACCCTCACCATTGTGTTCCCGCCATGTGGCCACTCACCCTCACCATTGTGTTCCCGCCATGTGGCCACTCACCCTCACCATTGTGTTCCCGCCATGTGGCCACTCACCCTCACCATTGTGTTCCCGCCATGTGGCCACTCACCCTCACCATTGTGTTCCCGCCATGTGGCCACTCACCCTCACCATTGTGTTCCCGCCATGTAGGCCACTCACCCTCATCATTGTGCTGAGTGTGGAATGAGGTTCAAAATGAGCTTAGACCTCAACAGGCACTTGGCTAAGGGTCATGTGTTAGAGACGTCAGATACACAAGACGACAGCTCCACATTTGAGGGACCTCAGGAAGAAGATGATGATGATGATGATGAAGTTTGTTCTGGAGAAGGTGAAGGGAGAGTTCAAAGAATGGATGAAGTAGTTCTTTCTGACAGCCATGTATGTGTATACATGTGTGTGTGTGTGTGTGTGTGTGTGTGTGTGTGTGTGTGTGTGTGTGTGTATGTGTATGTGTGTAATGTATTGTTCAGTTTGGTATGTACATACTTACATACCATACTAATTACGTATGTGTGTCTGGTGTGGTGTGTGGACTGGTGTGGTGTGTGGACTGGTGTGGTGTGTGGACTGGTGTGGTGTGTGGACTGGTGTGGTGCATGGACTGGTGTGGTGCGTGGACTGGTGTGGTGCATGGACTGGTGTGGTGTGTGGACTGGTGTGGTGCATGGACTGGTGTGGTGCACGGACTGGTGTGGTGCACAGACTGATGTGGTGCGTAAGCACATTGTCGTATGGCTGTGTGGAAGATATTTGAAATATACTGTTTGCGATTCATCTGTGCTTCATTCTTTTATTGTAGGACTCGTCATATTTAGAGGATGGTTCTAATAACCACACTGATGAAGTAGATGACTCTTCTCATTTTGGGGATACCCCTGATTCACGATATGAGGACTCCTCCCACTGTGGGGATACCCCTGATTCACGATATGAGGACTCCTCCCACTGTGGGGATACCCCTGATTCACAATATGAGGAAAATGACCAATTGTTGATCAGACGGAGTAGGAGGGGCATAATTGACATTAGCCCTGAGGACACAATGGACAACACCTCTAGTGCTGTCACTAGTGAGTGCAGTGACTTTTGTGATGGTGACATTAGTGATGGGGAGGAGATTGATGTTGGAGGTGTGGAACAGGAAATGGCCTTACAAGAGGAAAACCCTGTTATATCGAAGCATCGGACAAGAAGATCGACTGAGCGTGGGCATAGGATCAGATATGGTGAGAGTGGTGCTCAAAGGCTGAGATCTAGACCTTCTGACCACTCCCCTGACTCAGCCACGCCCACAAGAGCATGGGAGGAAGTTATTCGTAGGTATGTGCGTGTGTACAAACCACCCATGCAGTGCATTCTGTCTAACATGGAAGTTAGGTGTAAGTGTGTACAAACCACCCATGCAGTGTGTACTGTGTACAAACCACCCATGCAGTGTGTACTGTGTACAAACCACCCATGCAGTGTGTACTGTGTACAAACCACCCATGCAGTGCGTACTGTGTACAAACCACCCATGCAGTGCGTACTGTCTAGCATGGAAGTTAGGTGTAAGTTGGCACAAGGGACAGACGTGCATACGTACATATCTCCCAGCAATCCCCATACTACTGCTGTGCATACATATCTTGCTATATAAATTATTACATGTTATACTAACACCATGGGTATTTACCTTAATATACTGTATTAATTGTGTTGAGAGGTTTGTTTGAAATCATTATAGATTTATGTATGCTCACCAGCAGTACGTGTGTAGGTGCTCAGTGCTCACCAACAGTACGTGTGTAGGTGCTCAGTGCTCACCAACAGTACGTGTGTAGGTGCTCAGGGCTCACCAACAGTACGTGTGTAGGTGCTCAGGGCTCAGTGCTCACCAACAGTACGTGTGTAGGTGCTCAGTGCTCACCAACAGTACGTGTGTAGGTGCTCAGTGCTCACCAACAGTACGTGTGTAGGTGCTCAGGGCTCACCAACAGTATGTGTGTAGGTGCTCAGTGCTCACCAACAGTACGTGTGTAGGTGCTCAGGGCTCACCAACAGTACGTGTGTAGGTGCTCAGGGCTCACCAACAGTACGTGTGTAGGTGCTCAGGGCTCACCAACAGTACGTGTGTAGGTGCTCAGGGCTCACCAACAATACGTGTGTAGGTGCTCTGTGTATGTGTGTACTTCCTTACATGGTATGTACGTATGTACATGGATACATACGTAGATGTTTACATGGTCCGGGGTAAGCTTTGTATAGTACACACACACACACACACACACACACACACACACACACACACACACACACACACACACACACACACACACACACACACACACACACACACACACTACTGTCCATAAACTGTATGTTTTATTGTGTTATTCCTTCAGTAAATTGGTAGAGTTTGAGAATACTCAGGTGGCAGTGATTCCAAGTGAGTCTTTTGAACATGCCTGTTCCCAGCATGATAAGTACAAGGAGAAATGGAGAGCACTGGTCAGGAGACAGGGACGAATCCATTGTCCAAACCACAATGTATGTATGTGCGTTGACTGGTTATGTATGTGTGAGTACACATGTACAGTGGAACCTCTGTAGTAAGGACACCACTGGGGCCACAGTAAACAGTCCTGTACAGTGGAACCTCTGTAGTAAGGACACCACTGGGGCCACAGAAAACAGTCCTGTACAGTGGAACCTCTGTAGTAAGGACACCATTGGGACCACAGTAAACAGTCCTGTACAGTGAAACTTCTATACTAAGGACACTATTGTGATCACAGTAAGCTGTCCTGAGTGTCTTGTATTTGGAGGTGTCATTATTTAGAGAAGTTCAAATGCACACATACATATGTAAATTTGACGGATTTTCAATGGGACAAACCAATGATGTTTGCCCTCAGTTTGTATTGGGTCTTCCCCTTACCTTGCATTGAGACTCATACTTAGCATGTGAGGAAATTCCCCTCGTTTGGCGGTAGGCAATCCATAGACCAGTAGTGTGGCCTTCACCCTTGTCAGATCTGTGTCTAGACCAGTGGTGTGGCCTTCACCCTTGTCAGACCTGTGTCTAGACCAGTAGTGTGACCTTCACCCTTGTCAGACCTGTGTCTAGACCAGTAGTGTGGCCTTCACCCTTGTCAGACCAGTGGTGTGGCCTTCACCCTTGTCAGACCTGTGTCTAGACCAGTAGTGTGGCCTTCACCCTTGTCAGACCAGTGGTGTGGCCTTCACCCTTGTCAGACCTGTGTCTAGACCAGTGGTGTGGCCTTCACCCTTGTCAGACCTGTGTCTAGACCAGTAGTATGGCCTTCACCCTTGTCAGATCTGTGTCTAGACCAGTAGTATGGCCTTCACCCTTGTCAGATCTGTGTCTAGACCAGTAGTGTGGCCTTCACCCTTGTCAGACCTGTGTCTAGACCAGTGGTGTGGCCTTCACCCTTGTCAGACCTGTGTCTAGACCAGTAGTGTGACCTTCACCCTTGTCAGATCTGTGTCTAGACCAGTAGTATGGCCTTCACCCTTGTCAGATCTGTGTCTGGACCAGTAGTGTGGCCTTCACCCTTGTCAGACCTGTGTCTAGACCAGTAGTATGGCCTTCACCCTTGTCAGACCTGTGTCTAGACCAGTGGTGTGGCCTTCACCCTTGTCAGATCTGTGTCTAGACCAGTAGTATGGCCTTCACCCTTGTCAGACCATTGTCTAGACCAGTAGTGTGGCCTTCACCCTTGTCAGATCTGTGTCTAGACCAGTAGTGTGGCCTTCACCCTTGTCAGACCAGTGGTGTGGCCTTCACCCTTGTCAGACCAGTGTCTAGACCAGTGGTGTGGCCTTCACCCTTGTCAGACCAGTGTCTAGACCAGTAGTGTGGCCTTCACCCTTGTCAGATCTGTGTCTAGACCAGTAGTGTGGCCTTCACCCTTGTCAGACCAGTAGTGTGGCCTTCACCCTTGTCAGACCTGTGTCTAGACCAGTGGTGTGGCCTTCACCCTTGTCAGACCAGTGTCTAGACCAGTGGTGTGGCCTTCACCCTTGTCAGACCAGTAGTGTGGCCTTCACGCTGTATGTGTTGTGTGTTCTTCAGACCTGTAACTTCACTGCTGAGACCCTGAAGGGAATGTTGTACCACATTGTCCGGTGTGGAGGTATGACCATCTCCTGGACCTGCTGTCTGTGTGGCCGTTCATACTCAGCAAGATACGGTCTCACTCATCACATCAGGAATGTACATACTGAGGTGTGCCTGTGTGTGTGTGTGGGTGTGGGTGTGGGTGTGGGTGTGGGTGTGGGTGTGGGTGTGGGTGTGGGTGTGCGTGTGTGTGTGTGCGTGTGTGGGTGTGCGTGCGTGTGTGTGTGTGTGTGTGTGTGTGTGTGGGTGTGCATGTTATATGTATTTCCCCTTCCTGTCTGTCTCTTCAGGTGTTCATTGTGAGCAGAACAGCGGATGGAGGTCTCTCTCTCCCACGAAAGGCACAGCTTCTCAAGACGAGTATAATCCGGGGCAATCCAAAGGAATTTCTGGGCAGATTGAAAGCATACCTTTCTGAATTGTCTTCGTCTGGTTCAGATAGCCCTTCTTTGAAGACTGCGTCTGTACCACCATCACCTCCACCGTCATCAGTGTCACCCCGGACACATCAGAAAATGACACCTGTTGAACAGTCAACATCAGCACCATCACCAACATCACCCCGGACATCAGCACCATCACCGCAGACATCAGCACCATCACGGACATCACCCCGGACATCAGCACCATCACGGACATCACCCCGGACATCAGCACCATC
>CAUJGJ010000371.1:5548510-5553510 GCA_963170055.1 Halisarca cf. caerulea
CATACCGCCGCAGGTCATATGTAGAGGTGGTGTGGGAGAAAACATGGCTGCCCATACATTAGGACCGAACATTTTTTCACTAAAAATGCCTACATACAGTGCACGGCTAGCGAGAATCCCAGGGTGAAATGACAGTGGTCTGCATTTTAGAGTATTAATGGTTGTCCCCATTCTATGGGTCTGTGTCCACGTAAACACAAAATTCCTGCACTGACATTCAGTTAAAAATCTATAGTACAATGCCATATGTATACTGAAGTTATAGTGTATGTAGCTGTGTATACAGTATGTATGTAGCTGTGTATATATATGTATGTATATATATATATGTATGTGTATATATATGTATGTATGTAGCTGTGTATATATGTGTATGTGTATAGTACAATGCCATATGTATACTGAAGTTATAGTGTATGTAGCTGTGTATAGAGCTGATTCACTGAAACTGTTTTTGAACAATATTTCTTGTTAAGCAATAAGTGATGGTGTAAACAGCTGCACACACACACAAGACATCTTACACGCACAAGCGAACAGACATCACAAATTCAGCCACAGACATATGTATAACACTGGAATACACACACACGTGCACACAGGTGTGCACACACACGCGCACACACACACACATACAAACACACACAAACACACACACATACACACACACACACACACACACACACACACACACACCACACCGCACCTCTGTGTATCTTCACTATCACTGTCAGTTGGTATGTGGACAACCATAGACCTTCCAATGAGATCCCAAACCTTGAGCTCTGAAGAAGACAACTTGAAAGTAGCCCGACCACAATTGTCTGAGACCAGGGATCCAAGATTTCCATCAGGTTTACAGGATGGGGAAGGTCCACCTGGAATCCTGAACACATCACCACAGCTGGAGATGGGAAACAACACATCAAGTGATGGGTACATCCCTCTCATTAATCTCCCTGTACCTTTCACAGCCTTGAGAAAGGTCACCAAATTCATGAATTTTTAACATGTGCTTCAAATTGGGAATTAGTCCATCAATAGTTCCCTCAATAAGACAGTGTGTGGGTGTGGCCTAGGGAGAGTGGCAGGCTAGTTAACATAAGATCACGTTATTCAATGTGCACACACACACACACACACACACACACACACACACACACACACACACACACACACACACACACACACACACACACACAATACCTGAACAAGGCGAGCTAGTCCAATGAGGCTCCCTCCACCCTTCATGATTGCCACAGCAGCACCATGGTGCTCCGGAGCAGACACTAAAACAATTTGGTTGAATTAATAGCAATTTGAATTAATTACATGTCTGTCACATGACTGCACCCTGGTGACTGGCTCCTCCATATCCTCTAAATACAACTAGTTTTCCTGTTGACTCAAGCAGTCCTTGAACCTGACATGAAGGGAGCACAGATCTCACCAGTACCACTTCATCCTCCAGGTTTACAAAAACATCTTTAATACCTGAAACGAACCAAAAATCATAAATCTGATTCCTGTGTATGAAAGATTTGCCGCAAAGATTCATACAGATCAAGTTCTAACCTATTTGTCCTTGCAGTGACCTCTTCACGTCCTCTACGCAGTTCTGGCAAGTCATTTGCACGGCAAACTCCATCTCCAAGTGGTAAAGAATAGTGAAACGCATGCACACGATAGCTTACGATGTCATTGTCGTGACACTGGCAGGATTTATGCTAATGCTTACCTGAGTTTCCAAAGAATCGGAGCTGTCCCTTTGCGCCATTTTTGCCATTGGGTCAATTAAGGTAAAATGGCCGACGATGAAGCCGTGAAAGCCACAAGCGATGAAGCTGCTCTTTGCAAAAGGTAAGCTCGTTAGAAACTCCAAGTGTATATAAGCACGCACGGATTTCAATTTTACACATTCTTATTGTAAGATATGCCAGCGAGAAGGGATATTGGCGAGATGACTTTATTCGTTACTTCTGTTCCAAGCCGGGCCGAAAGTCTCCGGAAATCAGCAGAGGTGAACGACATATTTATCTGCTAGGAAGAACTCACAGACTAGTTTTGTTCTGTCATTCACTTTCATAGGATATTACGCAAGAGTTGTTGCTATAGAGACTGTGTTGAGGCAGTTCATAACATTGTGTTTGGAGCGTGGAAGGAAATGTAATGTTGTTAGCCTGGGAGCAGGGTCTGATACTGCATTTTGGAGACTGTGTCGAGAGTGGGAGGACCTAGCTCCAAATAAAGAGACAGCTAAGATAAACTGTTACATTGAGGTCGACTTTGAAGACATTGTTGCCAGGAAGAGCCACATTATCAGGTAGAGTTCCATGTTGTCACATGAAAGAGAATTGATGTGTGTGTGTGTGTGTGTGTGTATGTGTGTGTGTGTGTGTGTGTGTGTGTATGTGCGTGTGCGTGTGTGTGTTGTGTGTGTGTGTGTGTGTGTGTGTGTGTGTGTGTGTGTGTGTGTGTGCGCGTGTGTGTGTGTGCGTGTGTGTTTGTGTGTGTGAGTGTGTTTGTGTGCGTGTGTGTGTGTGTGTTTGTGTGCATGTGTGTGTGTGTGTGTGTGTGTCTGTGTGTTTGTGTGTGTGTGTGTCTGTGTGTGTGTTTGTGTGTGTGTGTGTGTGTGCGTGTGTGTGTGTGTGTGTGCGTGTGCGTGTGTGTGTTTGTGTGTGTGTGTGTGTGTGTGTGTGTGTGTGTATGTGCGTGTGTGTGTGTTTGTGTGCGTGTGTGTGTGTGTGTGCGTGTGTTTGTGTGTGTGTGTGTGTGTGTGTGTGTGTGTGTGTGTGTGTGTGTGTTTGTGTGCGTGTGTGTGTGTGTGTTTGTGTGTGTGTGTGTGTGTGTGTGTGTGTGTTTGTTTGTGTGTGTGTGTCTGTGTGTGTGTTTGTGTGTGTGTGTGTGTGCGTGTGCGTGTGTGTGTTTGCGTGTGCATGTGCGTGTGTGTGTTTGTGTGTGTGTGTGTGTGTGTGTGTGTGTGTGTGTGTGTGTGTGTGTATGTGCGTGTGTGTGTCCCAGTGCATAGATACTCTGCGTAGGTTAGAGTATCTATGGTCCATGCATGTATGCATGTGTGTATTCAGTACAGGTATGCACGTACATTAGGGTACGTAAATGCTGATAATTTCAGGAATTGCATATATTTTCCAGTTAGTTGACTGAATGGACGAAGGAAATAAAGGAAAGGGTGTCGCTACAGTCTGTGTCTATCTAATAGTCCCTTTTGCCCCAATCAATGTACTGACTGAAAAGTGTACAACAGTTCCCAGAATTACCAGCTTCCCGAAATTCCCTGTTTGTACCTTGTGTATTGACCCTCTCAACCCCAGAGTAAAGTACATAGTAAAATTTCCTCTTCAATTGACATCAATATTCTTATTATATTCAATAAAAATTAAATTAGCCATAGCATTCATTATTAAAGTTTTTCAATTGTCAAAGTTTTACTGTCAACAAAATCCCTTTGTGTGCGTGACATTTGGGCCGTACTCCTCATAACTGTCGCGGCTTATGCACAACTTATCGAACGTCGATAGGGAAGCATAGATAGCCCCACCCACCCAACAGGCATGTTGCCGCTGTGGTTCTGCCACCACCCGCACATTGAGTGTGTCTGGTGCTAGCAGTTGGACCTCCTTCTCCAGCCGATCCTGCAGCCCTGGGCAGAGGGTGGTGCCTCCCGATAGGACGATGTTCTCCAACATGTGACGCCGTAGAACCATGTCACATTTTGTCACTGCTTTGTACGTCATGTCGTGTATGCCTTCGTAGAGGTCCATCCCCACAAGGGACTGGTTGAAGAGGACCTCGGTACATCGAAACCTCTCTTCTCCGACGACAATTTTCTCTCCGTTTGGAAGTTCGTATGTTTTGTCAATCTCCTCCTCCTTGGAGCGAACTGCTGCTAACTCGGCTTTGCTGTCAAATGAAACATATGAGTACTTCTCTTTGACTGTGTTGATGTGACCTCTATCTTCGGTGGTTGTGAAGGAATGACCCTGTTCAGTTAGTAGTGTGAGAAGGTAGTCAGTTATGTCTTGCCCTCCAAACCCAAGACGCACTGTTGCGTGTACCAGAGGATGTCCGTCACTCACGGGTACCATGTGTGTCACTCCCTCTCCAATTGACAGGGAAAGTCCTGTGCTGACATTGGCTGCAAAGAGAGAAAGCATTCCTTGATTACCAAAGAACAATGCTGGGCACTTGAAATCCTCGAAAATCAATTCGGCCATTTTCTCCCTGTTTGACTTAGGGCTGAGTGGTACTTCTGTGATGAGGAGTGGGTGGTCCTCGGGCTCTGCTTGTAGCTCGTGTGAAATGGTGTAGCCTAAGATGTTCTCTACATCATCCCAGTTCCTAACCACGCCTCTTTCAATGGGGCGTGACAACTTCAGTTGGTGTGTGGACTTCTTAAGAATTGCCTCATCTCCAACACAGAAGTTAACAGCTGATTTCTCTGTCTTGGTATCAGATTCTCTGTTCCTTCTTCCAACTACATTTGGGAAAATAGTTCTTGGAATCTCCTCACCAGAATAGCCTGCTCTGCAGAGGGAAGTACCAATGTCTATCACTATAGCAACCACATCATCACTCAGGGAAGTAGAGCTCTTGACTTGTGACATTTCAGGAGTTACAAGCCCTTCTCTTCCCTAATGGGGATATCCCTCTAATTAACTAAATTTGTTTATGCAGCCCCACCTTTGTTTGTTTAGCAGTGACCTTGTTGCCCCTTCTGTGTTATTATTTATGTTTCTATGGTAACCACTTCAGATCAAAAGAAGCATTGCATAGGCACTTACAGAACATTGTCTTTGGTTAGTGGTGATGCATGTGTGGAGGGTGAGGGTGATGTGTGGAGGGTGAGGGGTGATGTGTGGAGGGTTAGGGGTGATGTGTGGAGGGTGAGGGTGATGTGTGGAGGGTGAGGGGTGATGTGTGGAGAGTGAGGGGTGATGTGTGGAGGGCGAGTGGGGATGTGTGGAGGGTGAGGGTGATGT
>CAUJGJ010000371.1:5558510-5563510 GCA_963170055.1 Halisarca cf. caerulea
TGTTCCTGGGGGGAGGGGCAGCCCAGATGTGGGCACGTTCCTGATGGCTAGGAAGCTCACCCAGCGAAGGGGGAAGAAGCCAAATAACGTAGAAAGTACTGTATCTGCAACCACATCTGCCACACCTAAAACCACACCCTCTAAATCAGTTTCCATGCCTACACCCACTAAATCAGCATTTGTGACCACACCCACCCAACCAGCGTCTATAACCACACACCCCAAATCAACATCTGTAACCACACCTAACTCCCCAATGAATTCAAAGCATAGAAACACCACATCACCAACCGCTTTGGAGACGGAAGAAGTGAAGCTGGAGATTAGCGACCCTCCCTCTCCTTCACTGTCTCACAAACAGAATGGTGGTCGTCATTTCTTCTCAGTGCGATCTTCAAGGCTAGGCAGTGACCCTACTGACACCTCCCCTCTTCTGCACTCAAACGGATCAGTCACATCATCATCCATTGCCTCTGGAGACATCTGTCCCCCATCAGTGGTGCTACAGGAGGAGGATGTCAACGGGGAGGATGAGAGGGTGTGGACGGAGGAGGGGAGTGTGGAGGAGGATGTGGACGGATTGAAGTTGAGGATTCTGGAGAGAGAATACCCCAGTGACAAGTACGGAGAAGCAGTGCAATCATTCACCAAGGTAAATCCCCTTAGCACACGTGTACCAAGGTAAATCCCCTTAGCATTCCAAGGTATATTCCCTTAGCATACATATCCCAAGGTAAATCGGATCACACACACACACACACACACACACACACACACACACACACACACACATACACACACACACACACATTGAATAGCCTCATTGTACATATGGAACCTTGTTTCAATTCCTCAACACCTTATCCCTTGTGTCCTTTGTCTGTTGACATGATCTCTGCATGTGTGCATGCTGTGCTCCATTGGTGTGAGTGGGATGCATGTAATCGATACTTCAGATTGAATATGGATAGTGTACATCGTGCATGCTTTAATTTTGGTGGGGTGTGTATTTCATGGATTTTGGCTTTCATCGATGTTTGCATGTTTGTATTCATGGATGGCCATGTTTTGCCATTTCACAAGAGCCTGACCTGAACTTTCATGTGAACTGTTGTGGATGGCTTCCAATCCACAAATATATAACCATGCAGGAATTAAAGTGTATGTGGTAATTAGTGATGTGTGTGTGTGTGTGTGTGTGTGTGTGTGTGTGTGTGTGTGTGTGTGTGTGTGTGTGTGATGTGATATGTGTGTGTGTGTGTGTGTGTGTGTGTGTGTGTGTGTGTGTGTGTGTGATGTGATGTGATATGTGTGTGTGTGTCTGTGTCTGTGTGTGTGTGTGCGCGCGTGTGTGTGTGTGTGCGCGTGCGCGCATGTGCATGTGTGTGTGATGTGTATGTGTGTGTGTGTGTGTGTGTATGTGTGTGTGTGTGTGTGCATGTGTGTGTGTTGTGTGTGTGTGTGTGTGTGTGTGTGTGTGTATGTGTGTGCATTTTGTATACAAGTACGTATGTCTGTGTATGTATGTACATACTGTAAGGGTAGAAATTTTCGATGGTGGTTTATTTTTGCATTTTCATGAGTCATTCCAAACAAATATTAATCCCAGGCACAAAAGCGCAATGGGAGAGGGACTGGTTTAACACATGGCTCGATACGTGGTTAACAATGATGCTGTTTAAGTAGTCGAGTCCCATTGGAAGTGATATCCCTTCTGAATCTAGTCTATCTTCTTGTTAGAACATTTCTTTTGAGCCTACCTTTGAAACAAGTTATAATTTTGTTTAGAGGAAGTGGAATAAGAAAAGGCAAGTAAGTATCACAGACGGACAGTTGGAGATCAAGCATTATGGCAGTAGCTAGAACTCTTTGACATAGGATTTTAAGGACAAGAACTAGTTACAGTAACGATTACTGGTTTGTCTCTCCCATTACAGCAATACCTGTCTGTAATCCAGCTCTACTTCTGAATAACTGTGAGCGTTGTATCCTCTAACTGCACTGTCGATAGAATAGAAGGTTGCCAAAACTTTGATGTTCTTCGAACGGTTTTCTGAGCCACCCCTGTCCCCACATATGATATTCATGTGACTGCCTTTGGCTGGGGACGCGAAATTTAATACCCGTGAAAATTAAAGGAAAGGAAATTTTTGGATTCACGAAAATTTGAACCCTCAAATTTTTCTACCCATATGGTAGATGCATATGCATGTCTGTCCCCTTGTTCAGCCGAGCCTGTATTCTTGTGCTGCAACATTTCAGCATTCTCTCTAATCTGACTGTCTTCTGATGTACCTACTGTGCCTGTCACTAGGACTATACTGAGAGTTACCTTGACGATCCAACCACCTCTGTAATCCGACATCCTGGTTGTTAACCATAGACAGTCCCACCTGTTTGTGTCTCTCTTGGCTCCTGTGTTCCCTCCAGTACAGTCATATCATCTCTCCACCTGTGGCTGTCCCCTCCCCTCCCTCCCCTCCAGGCACTGCCACTAAGTGGACCCATGTACATCGAAGCCTTACTAAGGTTTTCCAGGCACTTGGCAGATGTGAAGGTGTGTGTGTGATATGTGCTGGTTATGGGTGTAGTTACACCACCTGCTATGATCCCATCATCCCAGAACTTGGAACATGCTAACAGAATCCTGACACAGGCCTACCAGTACAGAAGAATACTATCAGACGTGGACCAGGTTAGTGCAGTAGATGTTGACTACTTCCTGTATATCTCACTTCCTGTCATCTGTTATTTCCTGTGTGGTTTATTTCCTGTATGGTGTACTTCCTGTCGGAATTGCTTCCTGTGTAATGTACGTACTTCCCTTCAGATTGCCTTGGACCAGACCATAGCTGGTATATATGATGGCATTGGCTTCCGAAGAAAGGCGGCCATGTTTACCCACTTTGCTGGTTTGGATGCATTCAGAGTTGGCAAACAGACTCCAAACAAAGGAGACTACTTCAGACAGGTGGGTGGGGCTAAGGGTATTAATGAGTGGTGGTGCCAGGTGTGTGTGTGTGTGTGTGTGTGTGTGTGTGTGTGTGCACTCTATAGCAATGTACGGCACTAGTCTGTTACCTGTGTCATTGTCAACTGATTATGTTCTGCAGTCGCATGACCTGCTGTGGAAGAGCCTCAATGGATACCAACACTGCCTTCAGCCCCATATGAAAGGAGGTGTGTGTGTGTGTTATTTGTGTGTATCTGTTTATCTCACCCCTCCCTTCACCTAATTCCCCCCCAGCCTCTCCACACGGATGGTGTAGGATTCAAGCGACTATTCTGAGAGATCTAGTGATTGTGGCAGATACTTTTGGTCACTTTGTCCTCGTGAAGAGGTGTGGTTTGTGTGTGTGTGTGTACGGTACAGGTAACCTTGTTTACCTTTGTTTATTTCTTGTTTACTTGTTATTTCAGAAATGCATGTATGTTTGTAAAAGTGCATTGCTTACTTGTTTACTGTATTTGTGAGCGCTTCCTGACTTGTGCATATTACGTAAATAACTTGTGTGTATCACAGTGGGGCAGTCTGGCTGTTCTCCCAGCAGGACAGTCTGGCTGTTCTCCCAGTGGGGCAGTCTGGCTGTTCTCTCAGTAGGACAGTCTGGCTATTCTCCCAGTGGGGCAGTCTGGCTGTTCTCCCAGTGGGGCAGTCTGGCTGTTCTCTCAGTAGGACAGTCTGGCTCTTCTCACAGTGGGACAGTCTGGCTCTTCTCACAGTGGGACAGTCTGGCTATTCTCACAGTGGGACAGTCTGGCTCTTCTATCATGTTATATAATGACACTAATGAACTGTTTGTTATTTGCTATTTGTTGTTTGTTGTTTGCTGTTTATTGTTTACTAGTTGTCTGTTAGTTACATGATGTGTATGGACTGGCTGTTGCTTACTTGTTTACTAATTGGCCAATTCTTCGCTGATATTTTGTTATTTACTTGTTGTTGTTTACTTTTATTTACTGATTGTATCTTGTTTACGTGTCGGCACCCACCAGACATGCCTGTCACTTGTTGCAAGGCCTTTACAAACACCTACCAGATCAAGACCTTCGATTTGTCATCAACATACTCAGTGAGGATGCCAAGAGAGGAGAGTCCTCGTCAAAGATGTCTTCTGTTCACCTCTTACCTTTGAAGGATGAGCCAACACTTCCTTTGAGAGACGTACCTTGTGTTAAGTGAGTGTTTCATCATGACTGTCTAGTATTGGGTAACCATTGCATCGTGTATATTATACATATATATATAAATATACACACACACACACACACACACATATATATATATATATCCCCCTTGAAAGGAGGATTTTGCTCGCAGGGAAGGTACTTCAGTGTTAAACTCAAGCCAAACGACGGTTATTATCTTTACAACTCCCCATTTCAGCGATGAACCTTGCGTCTACGCCGAATAATGGATACGCATGCGCAGCAAATGCGAAGATAACGGTTTTAACTTGATTCTAAGGAAGACAGCTACGACAGTGCTACGCTGTGAATACAAAGCTTACTGGAGCATATGTTCCTTTCTACAATATAAAGGAAATGGAAATAGACATGTTTTGCTCGTATTTGAGTCCACATAATGCACCTTTTCAAAGTCTTGCTCAGTAATTCCAGGCCTAATGAATTATTAATGATCTATGAATATCATTAAAAGTCAATGAATACAATTAAGAAATTGCATAAATTATTCATGATTACTTTCACACTTCCATTTCATCATGAAAGGAATGGGAATGGAGCCCAGAAATGGTCCCAAACTGTGGGCCTCACATAAGACATGCACCATCTGCAGTATCTCACTTTTCATTGACGGAACACGAATACCCCTTTTCCCATGGACATATTATGTATATATAATATATATATATATATATATATATATATATATATATATATATATATATATATATAATATTATGCATCCTAGCTTTGAGTATTTCCAAATTTCAAATTTAAATGCTTTAAAATGAACTTAAAGAAATTGATCTTTTGCA
>CAUJGJ010000371.1:5568510-5573510 GCA_963170055.1 Halisarca cf. caerulea
AAATTCATCGTCTGAAGTCCTTCAGTTACACATCAGCATTGGCAAAGGTGAGGTGTTCAGTCAACTAGTTGGTACTAGTTTTAACAAGTTTCAACAGTTTGAGATGATCAATGCATCCTTCTACAGATCTGTGGAGCGGAAAAGGTTTTCAGCAGATGAAGTGGAGGGTGGAGCCTGGGTCCAGTCGACCTATTCAACTGGTCTTCAAGAAATTTAACGTAGTGGAACGTGGGAATGGAGAGGTAGCACACCTCACAGCACACACCCAACCCTCCACCCTACCACCTCCACCCTCACACCCCCACCTTCACACCCCCACCCTCACACCTCCACCCTCACACTCACACCTCCACCCTCACACCTCCACCCTCACACCCCACTCTCACACCCCACTCTCACAGCCCCTCCCCACTGCTGTAGGCGTCCAACATCGACGAGTACTGCAAACACATAGCGTCCATGTTGACCTTCCATTGGAGGTGTGAGGCACTCGGCAGACAAGGAGCTACCTCTGTTCAGGGATTCAAGCTCACTCAAGATTGCCTCAAGTGTATGCGACCACCACCAGTGGAGATGAGTGAGTCATATTGTGACTGATGTCGCAATCACTTCCCTATCCGAGAAAATTAATTTTCTCTCAGGGACATACCCCTAGACCCTCCTAGCTTGTCAATACTGTATCCTCCCTGTTTGCAGTTTCCACACTTCACTGCCTGTTGGCACACTTCCTGTTCTACATGTCCCATTCACCATTCCTGTGATTACACCTTTTGCTTTGTTTAGTTCACTTCCTGTTCATCCTTTCTGTCACTTCCTGTACTTTTCTTTCCGTATGCACTTCCTGTTGTAGAGTTCACAGTGAACGGTGTGCAATACGAAGATGGTAGAGAACTGAAGGTTGTCGTGGGTAGACCTCAACTAGCCAGTCTCACAGTGGTCAATAATACAGGTCAGTTACTCCTCATGTGCGTGTGCATGTGTGTGTACCTACATGCAGGCCTACCAGCATGTGTGTGCCTACATGCAGGCTTACATGCATGTGTGTGTGCCTACATGCAGGTCTACATGCAGGCCTACATGCGGGCCTACACAGCACAGAAGAGTAAAATTCCCTTATCTTATTCACTTCCCTGTGATCCTGTTTGCCTCCTTGCAACCACAGATAGCTGTCTACCTTTTGTTGAACTGGAGATCAAACCATCGCATGAGAAAGCTGCACTGACTGAGTTTCTTGTTCATTCATCATCTTTGAGCACCACAGTACCACAGGTTGGCCTCAGCCTACACCTTTGTGTGTGTGTGTGTGTGTGTGTGTGTGTGTGTGTGTATGTGTGTGTGTGTGTGTGTGTGTGTGTGTGTGTGTGTGTGTGTGTCAGTATCTGTTGTGCGTGAGTTGCTGTTGTCTGCATCATTCACTTGTCTAACTTTGTATTTTAGTATCATATACCCTCTTGTCCAATTCCTCCCCAGCTACCCCCCCAGGGGCGACACACACTCAGTACTACCTTAGTCTTCCTGTACAGTGGACAGTACCAGATCCAAGCATCATGCTGCGTCCCCCACTCTCTCCTACCCCCCACCCCTGGGGCAGAGGGTGGTGGCTGGTCAGACATCATTGGTGTGAAGGGCGTCACACCTGATGTGACACACCTCATGGATCTTACAGAGTCAACAGTTGAGACGATGACAGCTCCATCTCTAGCTGTGCAGAAGAGGAGGTGTGTGTTATGTGCTTGAGCCAACCTCAGCCCTGTGCTTGTAGGATGCAATCTACGTCTGTCCATGCAGAGCTGTTGTAGCAGGCCTACACTACCCAATCCGTAACACTTCACTCCCCCTATAGTGTACCTTACAGCCATACCACCTCACTCTGTAGGTCCGACATACCTCAACCACCCCTCCACCCACACACCATACTCTGTAGTTCCGACATACCTCAACCACCCCTCCACCCACACACCATACTCTGTAGGTCCGACATACCTCAACCACCCCTCCACCCACACACCATACTCTGTAGGTCCAGCTACAAGTCCAGGAGACCCCCTTCCAGAGAAGTACCCACTCCTTCTCAACTGTTAACAGCTGCTCAGTCTCTTCAAAATGTCTGCCTTGCAAAGGATCTCCCAAAACAGCAAATCCTGGGACCCAATTTGGAGTTGGACTGTGTTTTTATACCTCAATGATTGTTTTTAATAAACTAAATATAATCTCTATCACAATATATTCTTAATTCCTTGTTTCTTTTAATTTTGTGATTGTATGTGTGTGTGTGATGGTATGTGTTTTGACAACAACAATATGACAAAGTTGTGATTAATTGCTCTAATTATGTATGAAATTGACTTGTCTAAAAATCAATTGCGATCAAATAATAAATATACTATTGGATCAAGTGATATAGAGGAAGTCTTTGGTCTCAGATGTACTGCATAAACACATGCAGAAGTTGATAATTGGAAAATAATTTAAGCATGATAGTATGCATTTGCACGCAACATTTTCCGAATTGAATGTACCCATCTCCATGCACCGCACACATGGACGCTCTAAAATGTTTCACGCAAACTAACAAAGGGAATGTCTCCTACTCAAAAGATGTCAGCTACCTTGTTCGTGTATTGAGAGAGTTATTTGTAGTGTCCGTCTAGTACTAAGGCTAGTACTACTTCAGACTAAATACGCCCACACTGGTAAGTTTGCAAATGAAGCCCATACCAAGTGCTGCGCAAAATCTGCACATCACAGTCAGTACATCGGGTGGGTGTGAAAACGCCAGACATACACGTCTCGCACTCCATACTACAGCGCATCCATGCTTGCACACAGCACCAGGTGCAGTGACTTGTCCTCACTTCACGTACTCTGCACTGACCACAACACAACTCTCCACAGTATTTGTAAGCAATTGGACCATTTCAATCTCCAACATTAACTGAAAACAGATCATCTCGATCTCTGACATCAACCAAAACCTCTGCTGTTTGTTGACCCTTGACTGTTGATCATTGCAAACTTAGTCTCAGAGAAAAACAAGGAAAGCACACAACTACATAAACTCGCCAACTCCTTCCACATTCTCTGAAGAAGTCACCCATGGCTAAGCAGCAACATCACACGTTCCTCAAAGTTGAGAATACACTTCTGGCAGCCACAGGACCTGACAAGCCTCTTGTGGAGAGAAGGGCTGAGTGTGTGCAGAGATTCATTGACCTTGGTCTTGGCCGAGGGCTGGACGCCACCAGCAGCAAACCATGGTTGCAGAAGAGCTCGTTTCAAGTGAGAGAGGTCACGTACGACTCCATTGTTGGTACAGAAGAAGGAGGGGCTGTGGAGGCATACGAGAACCTGGTAGTGAGTGTACAGACACTCCAGCTCAGTCTAAAGGCATCCATCACAGCTCCCACTAACACCGGACCTGTGAAGATTGGGATGGACAGCGAACACAGTAGAACTGTCTCCACCACACGGCGAGTGGTAGGTAGACGTGTACAGAACAGAACCATTGCTTTCAAAGAGAGTTTTGACGACATACCCCTAGAGACAGCTCTCAAGCCCAGTGAAGTTCAACATACACTTGGAAGCAAACAGATGGACGACACACACACAGGCCTGTCCCCAAGTAAAAGGAAATACACATTTGATGAGCGTTTGTGTGAATGGGTTTTGGAGAACATGAACAACGACCACCCACACATCTGTAGTGACGATTACATTGAGAGCATGCGATCAGGGACTTCCCCTTCTCGTGTCTTCGAGGAGTGGTTTCGCAAGCAGTCAGCAGGTGATCCCGGGCAGCTGGTGTGGGTCCTGCAGAGGTATTGCGAGAGTTTTGTTGGGTACTTTCACATCACCCACTACGTGTCCTCCATCCAGCTGGGCGCGCTGGAGTACAGGGTCATGTCTGAACAGGAGTACTACCGCTCCATCAACCAATCGGGCTCACTGGGGTTCGACAGCATTGCCACTGCAGCAGTCAAGGGGGGTTACTCGTGGAAGAGGACGTCGAAATCCACTCACGTTAAGTGCATTGGGGCCATACAGGAGGAGGACGCGGACAAGGGGTACTTGAGTGTACCACGAGGGACATACGGAGAGTCAGTGATTGAAGCAGAGTTCAAACCGGTGACAACACTGGTCAGGAGCAGCCGGCTGAGATATGCCCTCCAGAGGGCTGTTACTAAGTACATTGAAGGCAAGGCAGACAGCAGTGGTGAGTGGGTGTGGTGAGGGATGTGGTGCACTAAGCACAAACACATACACATATGGTTCTTCTATGCCCTATCTAGTTGGTCCGTTCCTGCTGTGTGGAGATGGGAGAGGTGGGGAGACAGTGTACTTCACAGTGGATGAGAGTGACATGACTCTACAGATCACCGATCGCAGGATCCTGGCCTCTTCCTTCTTCGTCATCATGTCTGATGATAAGATCTACGACTTCCACATCATCTACCTTCGTGGATACAACACTGCGGATCTGAGGAGAAAGAGTGTGACTGCTCTCTTCTCTAAAGACTTTGACAGTGTTCGCCCGTTACATTACTACCTCTCGACACCGCTCTCAGTTATGGGATGGAACGCAGGGCCACTCAAGTTCGAGCTGAATCCCAAACGGTCTGACACCATGTTCCACTTACAGAGCAGGCTGAAGTCCAGGAATCCTCCTCCTGAAGGCCTCGGACCATGGGTCCAAGGGAGGGAGTCTTACTTCATCAACTGCTACAGACGTTTCATAGCTCGTGATGGCTACATCGCAGTAAAGCGCAGTGTACTGGAGAACAACGAAGTGGAGTTTGTTCCGATGTGCGTCCCCTCACGCAGCTACTCAGGAAACTACTACATGATATTCCGGCTCCTTCCTGTCCCTTCGGGAACTATAGATGAGCTGGATGATAGTGCGTTGTTCCATAGCAAGTTGAGTGACCCCCGAGGACTGCACGAGGAGGTGTTTGAAGATGTGCAAGATATCCCTCTTGGAGGACACCTCACGGAGGAACCAC
>CAUJGJ010000371.1:5578510-5581010 GCA_963170055.1 Halisarca cf. caerulea
GAGATGATGAAGAATTGACATTTCAGCAAACCCTCCATCATGTGCATGCAAACCCTTTATCGTGTTCATGCAAACCCTCCATCATGTTCATGCAAACCCTCCATCATGTTCATGCAAACCCTCCATCATGTTCATGCAAACCCTCCATCATGGTCATGCAAACCCTCCATCATGGTCATGCAAACCCTCCATCATGGTCATGTAAACCCTCCATCATGTTCATGCAAACCCTCCATCATGGTCATGCAAACCCTCCATCATGGTCATGCAAACCCTCCATCATGGTCATGCAAACCCTCCATCATGGTCATGCAAAATTAGAGTTGCCAAAAGAAAATAGATAAATCTATTGACACAGGATAGCCTTGTCAATATGTACTGAAGAAAACGAATGTGCAAACGTGAAAGAGACATACTTAAGGACAAATCAGATGTGCACGTGAACAAAATGAAGAATGTATGTAAGCTAAGGTGGGAAACTTGAAACAACATAATCAGATGTGTTCAGGACAAATCGAAAATGTATGCTAATTTGTGGGAAAAATACACAAGTAACAACATAAAAAACAATATAATTTAGTACTTATATACGTAAAACACAACATATATGATTAAAATCGTGAAATATGCAATACCTAGTAGTCTATGGCTCTACACAATCGTCTTGCTACGTTACGTCTACGTGTTAAAGAACGTGTAGATAATGCAGATAGATGAAAATACCAAAATCATATCTTACGTTGTACTTTCTCTTCTTCAAAACGGTATCCACAAAGTTATGAACGCATTCTTTTTTTCTCTGCGAAGAACTCATGCTGATTCTACAGATCCGTCTTTTTAGTCGCCATATTCTTGGTGCAATTATTTTGAGGGATTTTCTCTCGCAAGGGCCTTCCAAAATGGCGTCCAGTGTAACACGCGTAGTCTCGCGTGGCCAGACCTATCCCTCCTACGCTCGGGGAGGAGAAAAAAGGTCTGGCCACGCGAGACTAAACACGCGAGCTATATTATACCATATAGAACTTGATCTGCTGCCCCTCATGCACTGGTACGAACTTCAAGACCTATTATTCCTAATTAAGTGTCTGCAAAACCAACCCGACAACATCAATATATATGATCATGTTAAATTTGTTAACTCAGGAACCCGTAGAAGCAATCATACACTACAATACAACTATACACGAATTACTGCTGCTAGGCACTTTTTCTTCAATCATGTGGTACGTTTATGAAATGCTCTTCAACCTATCAATATTGATCTACCTTTCAACTCCATCAAACATCACCTCATTAAAACTCTGTGGAATAGATTTAAGCGTAACTTTGACCCTTCCAATATGTACATACCATTGTGTCAGTCCCTGTTCCCAGGGCCACTTGATTCCCTATTGACCCATCTTTTTCTTTTCTGTAATTACATGAGCCCACAATTATGCACCTTAATTTCATGCCTTTTAAGTCATTATCTCTCCATTATCACTGTCTATATCTACGGTCTCGATTATTCACATTAATGACATACATGTTTATTTCATGCAGTTTAAATCCAACTGTCCCTCATGACTCACTTAAATTCTTTCATCATAACTACCTAACTCAATCACCCGTCACCCTTTAATGTCTCTCTTTCCTTATTTCTGGCTGCACCAGTCCATGGTGTCAGACCATCAGTCACCCACTGAGTGGCTGTAAAGCATTAAATAATAATAATAATAATAATAGATATTCTATACTACTTACCCATACGTAGTATAGAATATCTATGATTATACTGTCTATAGTAGATGGAGACTATCGCACTGGGCCCGCTCGTGGAGAATAGTGCAGTGTAAGTCGAGTGTTACCTGAAGCATGCGCTGTGAGGATAACAAACAAAAATATCATTATATACATGTAGTCTTGTACATTATATACATGTAGTTTTGTACATTACACTGACTTCTATTCACAAAGCTGACAACAAGAGGAATAAAATAAGTTTCTTGTGCTGTCTTCAGCTGGAATCTCGAATCAATGGTCTGTCCATGTTTGAACCCTCAAACGTTAAAGAAACATCATTTCTTGTCCTTTGCACATACGCAGGTTGTCGTACGGTCCCTGGCTTCTTTTCTCTGTGAGTTTTTCGGAGTTTCCCCTGTAGAGAAGGGCAACACAGACACAAGTCATAACACATGTCACAACATACAGAAGGGTGGGGGGGTAGGGTAATGATTCATAAGCAAACACACACACACACACACACACACACACACACACACACACACACACACACACACACACAATAACACACACAAAGCAGGTCAAGACTTTCAACCTCGTGTTTTCATCAGTTACAAATCAGACTTGAAACTGATGAAAACCTTGGCTGTCAAAATGTCTTCCATATTCACACAAGAATAACTACTCCCCCCTCCCCCCATGTACGAAAACACAATAATGGAATAAGACTAGCACAACATACCAAAGTTGACTTCTTCTTATTGATCAAGTATTTCTT
>CAUJGJ010000371.1:5586010-5621010 GCA_963170055.1 Halisarca cf. caerulea
CCCACCCAGCCGCAGACATCGAAACCCCTCAGACTGCATGATGGGGACACTTGCTGAGTTGTTGAAGACCTTACATTGTCCATCACTTTCATCCACACAGCAGACCAAGCAGGCGTCATCTGTTGAAGGACACAGCACACACAATGCACACAGTACACACACACACACACACACACACAGTACACAGACAGACAGATATGTACACACACACACACACACACACACACACACACACACACACACACACACACACACACATACACACACACACACACACACACACACACACACACACACACACGAGGTATATCTCAGAAACAGTCACCATGTCCATACGTACTTCCAGTGCACAAACAAGCTGTCCTGTTGGCTTGCCTGCAATGACCAACACACTCAACTGCTCCACTCACATCTTGGCAGGTACCTCTGGAGTAAGGGGAAGGAGGGGAAGACTGACCAGGACCACTTGGTGGGTGAGGTCTAGAGGTTCTTACCCAAAACACTTGTCTCCCACATTACTGCTTGGTGATCCTTCAGGGCAGGTGACACGTTGACCACTGACGGCAGTCAAGGGCAACAACAGAGGTCCACACATCAGATTCACTTGCTACGACTCTCCCATTACCCTCCCACCTGTCAACCTCTCACTCATCACCTCCCACTTATCACCTCCCATCCTCCCACCTGTCACACTCCCACCTATCACCCTCCCACCTGTCACCCTCCCACTTGTTACCCTCCCACCTGTTACCCTCCCACCTATCACTCCCACCTATCACCCTCCCACCTGTCACACTCCCACCTATCACCTTCCCACTTATCACCTCCCACCTGTTACCCTCCCACCTGTCACCCTCCCACCTGTCACCCTCCCTCCAATCACTCCCACCTATCATCCTCCAACTTGTCACACTCCCACCTATCACTCCCCATTCATCACCCTCCCACCTGTCTCCTCTCACAAAGGATACTCACAGAAGGCATCGTTGTGACAGGTGATGGTGGACCCTGGTCGGCAGAGCACAGAGGTGCCGGCAACTTGACAGTTGGTGCAGCAGACATGGTTGCTGTCACTACACTGGGCTCCGTTGATGTAACGACAGGAGGCAGAACAGCACTTGTTACTCGTGTCACTCCCCGGGTCACAGTCCTCTCCGGCATCAACTACACCGTTCCCGCAGAATGTGCTTGAGGAGACTAAGGAAAGACACTTCAACATCTAGTGCAACTAGTTAACAGTTCCCTCCATTTTATAGATACAATTCAAGTAAGGTCATAGCAATCAAATCTGCTGTTTCTCAACCAAGGAAGTGAGTCCAACTCCACACACGCTGGCAGGTAAATTACAAACACAGGAAACAGGAAATCTCACCTCCAGTGTGAGTCATGTGTGCCAGTACAAACATGGGAAAATACGCTTTGATCCTGCATACTGCACGTGTCACATTATGCGTAGTGAGCCATGTACGTGACAGTGACTGTGATCAACGGTGTGAAGAAGATCCTTCCGTGGACGATGTGGATCTGTTCAGAAGAGCATAACTTTGCGAAGCTCTTTGAGAAAGTCAAAGAACGTTTGCCAGACAATTGTAAGGATAAGCCGATCACTGCTTGTATGCTGGCAAAGGCTACTGATTAGACATGATTACACCAGATTACCGTTGAATCATAGATACTTACCCTACAGAGTATCTATGGTCAAATTAAGCTTCAATGTCATCGAGGCTACTTTAAATTTAATAATAATACACAATTAATGAAGTGTGTTTTCTAAGGCATAAATGTCCAGTATCCAATGAGGAAATAGTGTATGGAATTGCATTGTGTTTTTGAGAGCTCATTTGCCAGGAAATCAATGAGGGCGGATGATGAGAAACAGGAAATTAAATTGCTATGGCCTAATATAGACTTCTCAAATACAGTAAACTCTCAATAATTCAAACCAGCTCAGAGCCAGCCAATTTGTTTGACTTATCCACACATTTGAATTACGAGGACATCTTTAATACTCAGTAAATACAAATGGTACTCTGTGCAATGGTTTGAATAACGCACATATTTGAAATATACTGATTTGAATTATCGAGATTTTACTGTACATATGAATTACCCCTAATCTATGACCACACCCCTTGACTGTGACCACACCCCTCAATGCAACTACACTATCCAAACAGCTTTATCAACATCCCACCACATCCCCTCCAGCCTCCTCTTCCCCCCCCCCCCACACAGCTGTGCACCACCCACCTTCAAAACACCCCCCCTTGCTCTCCAACACTCTGCCAATAAGGAGTTCGCTGCATCTGGAGAAGGTCTTGTGTGCTTCCTGGCTGCCATCCAAGGCAAAGGGGTACATGATGTAGGGCCCACCTTGGTTGCAGTCCGAGCCCCTGTCTGCAGGGTCGTGCTGACCTCCCCAACCATGACCAATCTCTTCAGAAACACGAAAAGACAAGAGAGTCATGGTCAGTCTGTGCAACTCTAGTCAATGTCACCACCTACAACGGAGTTCATCATGCCACCTCCCACAACGGAGTTCATCATGCCATGGAGTATCTATGATCATGCATAGCCTCTCCTCAGCCCTCTCACCATGTACAGCCCCTCCCCCAGCCCCACCCCTCACAGCTCCTCACCCATGTTCAGTGGTACATGTACAGCCCCTCCCCCAGCCTCACCTCTCCCCAGCCCTCTCACCATGTACAGCCCCTCCCCTCACAGCTCCTCACCCATGTTCAGTGGTACATGTACAGCCCCTCCCCCAGCCCCACCCCTCACAGCTCCTCACCCATGTTCAATGGTATATGTACAGCCCCTCCCCCAGCCCCACCCCTCACAGCACCTCACCCATGTTCAGTGGTATATGTACAGCCCCTCCCCCAGCCCCACCCCTCACAGCACCTCACCCATGTTCAATGGTATATGTACAGCCCCTCCCCCAGCCCCACCCCTCCAGCACCTCACCCATGTTCAATAGTATATGTACAGCCCCTCCCCCAGCCCCACCCCTCACAGCTCCTCACCCATGTTCAGTGGTACATGTACAGCCCCTCCCCCAGCCCCACCTCTCATAGCTCCTCACCCATGTTCAGTGGTACATGTACAGCCCCTCCCCCAGCCCCACCCCTCACAGCTCCTCACCCATGTTCAGTGGTACATGTACAGCCCCTATACCTCTAACACTATTAAAGGACCCTAACTACAAGTGGTGCCATGTAACTTCTCCCCCTGCCCCACCCCTCACAGCGTTCTCACCATGAGCGGTGGCATGTAGCCCCTCCCTTTGCAGTAGCCGACGCCCTTGAGGGCTGATGTAGGAGCTGAAACCAGTATTGTAGTTGATGCGTCTACCAGTTGTTGACTCTATGCGCTCTGGACACAAACACATACACAGGTGGTTGAATGGGGACCGATACTGGTGAAAATGCAAGGCATTCTGGGGCAAGCCTGAGCAAGCATTCATGTGGGTAAATTATTCTGCCCGCGGTTTGTCAGTAGATATGTTTTCTTTAGGAACTGTAGGGAACGTATATTATGCAAAGTTTGTTTCTTTTTGCAGACATCAATGGTTGTATGATCACAGAGTAGATCTATAGGCAGGTATAATGAGTAGAGATAGGCTTAAGGTTAGGTTTAGTTGTTTGCTCTGGTGAGATAGTCCATGCAGGTGGACTGGCCCTGAACAGCAGTGCCTGTGCCATATAGACCATTCAAAGAAGTATGCTTGAATCGTGTCATTCGACGTATCACATCACGCTATGAGGAAAGCGGAGGAAGAAAAGGTAGTTGTAACTTGTTGTCTAACTCAAATATGAAAAAGAGGATCAATAACGACTTTGAGATGCACATTGGCAGCCCATCCAAAGTAGTGTCGTCACCTCAGAAGACAGGAGCTCAGACAATTTCTGTGCTGTTGACTGGCTAAGCTAGTGAAGCTTCAGCATCGTCCTAGACTACCATAGTCCTACGTAGACGCGCAATCGATCATGGGGTCCTACCTATAAACAAGTAATTCGAGTTAAAAACTCGTGGGGGCTGCCGCCCCACACGCTCGAATTACTTGCAAAGCATTGGAGTGTAAGTGCACAGCTGAACATTCATTGAACATACTGTTTATTGTAACTGGACAATTGTTTTGAAACCAATTCCTATAACTCATTTCTGTATAAATTCATACTTCTCTATTACTATTATATAAATTCTCTATTATAAGACTTTTGTTCAAATCTATATTATATATATATATATATATATATATATATATATATATATATATCGGACGAGCGTTACACACCGGAAGTCCAAATGAAAACAATATAGGGGCTGCCACAGGCAGCCCCTATATTGTTTTCATTTGGACTTCCTAAAAATTTGGACTTCCTATTGTTTTCATTTGGACTTCCTAAAAATTCGAAGAAGTAGACGAGCATGTCTAAATATGCTTCAATCAGTAACAACTTTGAGATGCACATTGACAACCGGTCCAAAGAAAATTAATGTCAAAGTAATGTCGTCATCTCGTAAGATATGTGCAGAGAAAATCGTTGTGCTGTCAACTAAACTGGTGACTTTCAGCATCGTCCTACCCTAGTCCTATGTAGACGCGTACATCATCAGCAGCAGAGCACATGACAAGTGGATTGATGGACCGGTCCAACATACACATGGCCAACGCTCTGTATTTCTGTGAACTTACTAGGGTGAGGCTCGCTCAGGCTCGCTCCAATAAATGAATACAAACACACACATACACACACACACACACACACACACACACACACACACACACACACACATACACACACACACACACACACATACACACACACATACACACACACATACACACACACATACACACACATACACACACACACACACACACATACACACACAGCCCCCCTCACTCACCGGTTGTCTCACAGATTCCCCCAGCATTTCCAATCTCCGCAATGTAGGCCAGCCCCAGCCGACCGTCAGTGAACTGTGTGTAAGTAAACAAGTGAGCCAAACACACATCTGTCCAGCCACCAAGAGCAAAGTACTGCAGCAGGAGAAGGGAGGGAGGGAAAGAGGGAGGGAGAGGGAGGAAGAGGGAAGGAGAGAGAGGGACAGGGAGGGAGGAAGAGGGAGGGGAGGGGAGGGAGAGAGAGACATCAATCCTGGACAGCTATCACTGTAGAAGAATGGCTGTCACCATTAAGGGCATGTTGCACAATGCATACATGGACTCACTGTGAGGAGGTTGTCGCTGGATATTGACTTGTCACAGTTGTAGTGGAGGTCACTTGGAGTGCATTGCGTGGCAGCGGTGCGGACAATGATCTGTATAAGAGGGAGGAGTGGGAGGATGGTGGGGGAAGTGGGGAGCCTGATGGGGGAAGTGGGGAGCTCGGTGGGGGAAATGGGGAGCTCGGTGGGGGAAGTAGGGTACTCGGCAGGGGAAGTAGGGAGGATGGTAGGGGGAGTGGGGAGGATGGTGGGGAGAGTGGGGGGATGGTGGGGAGAGTGGGGGGTGGTGGGGAGAGTGGGGGGGATGGTGGGGAGAGTGGGATGATGAGAGATAGCAAGACAGCTATCTGTAATATCAAAATTAGTACTAACACATGTTAGCAATGAACAGCACGAAGATCATCATCATCTGGACCAAGGACATGCCCCCTATCATGACCAGGGACTTACCCTTCTCACTTGCAGCCCAAAGTTATTGTAGTTTGCACCAGTTCCTCGGAAGACTGTCTTTTGATAGGAGGCAGACGCATCCAGCAGCTGGATCACCTAACCCAACAGAGATGAACTACATACGTATGTATATACCCACAGAGTACACCCACACCTTTACACACCCACTCATACCCACACCCCTACACACAAACATACACACACACACACACACAAACACACAAACACACACGCACACACACAGCATGTGATGTCAGCTGACAAGGCAGGAAAAGCTGGAGGACGTACCATTAGGGAGGCGGCCAGAGAGGCGGAGCCCATTGCATAGTTGGCAGTAAATCTATGATCAGCCACTAAAGCCATGGGACACACTCTGTCCGCAGTGTTACCAGGAGCTTGTCGTTTCAACCTGTGTGGATCTTCTCCCATTACACTTTCTTGAGGGTTAGGATGCACAGAGCTGGGGACAGGAGGAGAAGGAGGTACAGGGCAGGTAGAAGGAGAATGGATGCGGTCTGTGCTGTGGTAGGAGGAGAATGGATGCAGTCTGTGCTGTGGTAGGAGAATGGATGCGGTCTGTGCTGTGGTAGGAGGAGAATGGGCGTGGTCTGTGTTGTGGTAGGAGGAGAATGGGTGTGGTCTGTGCTGTGGTAGGAGGAGGATGGGTGTGGTCTGTGTTGTGGTAGGAGAAGGATGGGTGTGGTCTGTGCTGTGGTAGGAGAAGGATGAGTGTGGTCTGTGCTGTGGTAGGAGGAGGATGGGTGTGGTCTGTGTTGTGGTAGGAGGAGGATGGGTGTGGTCTGTGCTGTGGTAGGAGGAGGATGGGTGTGGTCTGTGTTGTGGTAGGAGGAGGATGGGTGTGGTCTGTGCTGTGGTAGGAGGAGGATGGGTGTGGTCTGTGTTGTGGTAGGAGGAGGATGGGTGTGGTCTGTGCTGTGGTAGGAGGAGGATGGGTGTGGTCTGTGCTGTGGTAGGAGGAGGATGGGTGTGGTCTGTGTTGTGGTAGGAGGAGAATGGGTGTGGTCTGTGCTGTGGTACATGTAATATGGAACATACTCCATTTGGAATCCTGTGAAATTCCACCGAACATCCGACTCCAGATAGGCAATCATGTGATAATCATGTGACTCATGAATGTGCAGTTCTGATCTCTATTGTACCGAAAAACAAACAACAACAAAACACCTTCACATTAGCAAACATAAAACCATGTGGAAAGTAAGCACACGGCATACAGTGGGCCCCCCACTTGAGGACATGTTGGGGATAATGATGATATAAATTCAGCTTCTGTGCCCTCTGTAGAGAGGTTGTCCTCTTTTGGAGGTGATTTGGTACAAAAGCAAGGAAATATTACCAGCATTAGGGTTAGGACCTTCACTTGTATTATTCTCAGTAACTCCAGCCCAACCTCATTAGCATGAAATACCGCCAGCCCTAGTCCAACCCCATTAGCATGAAATACCAGCCAGCCCTAGTCCAACCTCATTAGCATGAAATACCGCCAGCCCTAGTCCAACCCCATTAGCATGAAATACCAGCCAGCCCTAGTCCAACCTCATTAACATGAAATACCAGCCAGCCCTAGTCCAACCCCATTAGCATGAAATACCAGCCAGCCCTAGTCCAACCCCATTAGCATGAAATACCAGCCAGCCCTAGTCCAACCCCATTAGCATGAAATACCAGCCAGCCCTAGTCCAACCCCTAGCATTATGTAGTAATGTTTACACGAATTCCTTTTATTGATATTTCACCTAAGTTCTTTGAATTTTGTGTTAAAGAGGCTTGTATGTACGTATGAACTGAAGACTGGATGGTTTTACCCAGCAAAGTCCTCTACAGTCTGGCCTTCTAGACCATCCCAGTAAGTGCCCATGAGGAAGTGGATGGTTAGAAAGGGGGTCTAGCAAGCCAGACTAAGTTCTCTACTGCACCAACCAGACACATACCTCATTGAGTAGATGGAGCAGGCACATACCTCGATGTAGTAAGTGTGTGAGGTGTTGAGTAGATGGACCACACACATACCTCACAGGCTCAATGTAGTAAGTGTGTGAGGTGTTGAGTAGATGGACCACACACATACCTCACAGGCTCAATGTAGTAAGTGTGTGAGGTGTTGAGTAGATGGACCAGGCACATACCTCGATGTAGTAAGTGTGTGAGGTGTTGAGTGAAATCGATGCAGTCAGAATACCATCCTCCGGGAGGTGGGCCACCAGTGAGGAGTTGCTGTGCCCTGTTAAACAATTGTACGTAAAAGTAAACAAAGTTAAACAACTGTAAATAAATGTAAACAAAGGCGACACACACAACAGACGAATGAGATGTGCCAAAAACGGCTACCCCCTACACCCCTGGCCCTATCCCCACACCCTCACTATCTCCACCCATGCTAACCACATCCTCACCAGGGCTGCATACAGGATTCGGGGCTAGGGGGGGGGGGGGGGCAAATTGAGCTTCCTGAATTAGGGGGGGGCACCGCATATAGTTTATACGTAGGTGTACAGAGACCGGGGGTGGATGGGGTGGTGGGTGGGTATTATACGTAGGTAGCAATGCTATGTGGGGGGGGGGGGGAGGGGGTATCATACAGTAGGTAACAATGCTATTTATGTACAATTCAAGGGGTTAAGGGATTGGTGACTGTGGTCTTGAGGAAATTTTTTAAAATTATAGCATAAAAGCTTGTTTTTTATCCATTTTTTTCCAACAAATCCTGCCTTTCAGGAACCCTTAGTGTATATGCTGAGATACAAGTTTAGGGAGGCAGCAGATCTGCAAGGGGGGCAACAGATCTCCAAGGGGGGGGGGCAAATGCCCCCCCTAAATGCGGCCCTGCTCACCATTTCCATCCACACGAACCACACCCCCACCATCTATACCTACACCAACCACACCCCTCACTATCTCCACCCACACACCATATCCCTCACCATATCCACCCACACACCACACCCTTCACCATCTCCACCCACACACCACACCCCTCACCATCTCCACCCACACACCACACCCCTCACCAAGAACACTTCCTGTATAGAAATGCCCTTTCTCCAAGGGAAGATGCTGCTGACCACCAGCTTCATCCACAGTATACACTTCCAACTCCTCTGAGAACGCAGACAGACATGGAACAAGGTGTAAGTGCATAGCTCTGTGAAAGCGAGAGAGAGAAGATGTATCAGACGCCACAAACAGCAAGAGTGCACAGTTGTTGCTCACTCACTCGCCGGACAGAGGAAGCTCCACCAGTCGCTCACTCAAAAACCTGCCTTTCAGTACTTTATGCTTCAGATCATCCTTGTGGATAGAGTGATACTGGCTAAGGGACTCCTTCAAATGCTTGTCACCCACAGGCACGCCTCAAGGTGGGAAAGGTAGATGGATAAATATACAGAAAGGCAGGTAGATAGATAGACAGCACACAAATGTAATGTTCAGTAAGAAGATTTCCCAGCAGCATGTTGATGGTCTTCCTGGGGTCCCACACACTAGACTTACGTAACATAAATGATTATGTAAAAACAGAAAGAGCAAACAAGAGTTGATCGACAAGCCCATTCTGGGTAGAACTCAGGCGACCCCATACACAAAGAATAACACAAGAAAATTATGAAGATGACTGCTCACTCACTGGGTATCCCAATGCAGCGGACAACAGAGGATAACAACATTAAATAGGAAAGGGAAAACATTTCTCATTGAAGTCCTCGCACAGCGCGGAATGCATCTGTACGAGGCGGCACTTTGTAGTCACGTGATTTATGACATAATATCTAAAAATAGTCCTCCCCTTTCGCCTTGTTGTGCAATCCTTCTCTTTGGTTTATAACGCGCGCGACTCGACCCGAACCTCAACACATTATCTTGGCACATACACCAGGGGGTGTATTTACGAGGCATTTTCTCTGTGTATAGTTTGACCACGCAAGGTTTAGAGTCTCTACTCGAGGGAGTGGTATTTCAATGGAAGGACAAATTAAAGTTGTTAGCCAGCAAAAGGCCTGTCCGTGGGGTGTCCTAGCCCTGGCGAAGCCCGAACCTTGTTCTTTATCAACTGTGATGGATGAAGAGCTCGCGAAGGAGTTGGATAGAGAGGAAAGAAGGGAGGAGGTGTCGATAGAGCCTGTCCCCCAGTCGTCAGTCGAGGAGGAGACTGTGTCTAGTGACTACCTTCTGGCTCAGATGCTTCAACACGAATTCGACAGAGAACACGACCAGTACATCGCAGCCAAGGAGAAACATGTAAACGGTAACAGTAAAGGTGTGTTGAGGTTGCACACACACACACACACACACACACACACACACACACACACACACACACACACACACACAACACACACACACACAACACACACACACACACACACAGTGTGTTTGATCTGTTTGGGTACAGTGTCGGTATCATTCAATAACTATCGTTGGAGCCACCCAGCTCTGGTGGAGGACATGGATAACCCTTATGATAACATGGATGATGAGGATGACATCTCAGGGGATCACCAGGTGCTGTCGCCTGGTAGTGGAGGGAAGACAAAGAAGAAGAAGGTCAAACCAGTTGGAGGACAACCCACCAAGCATGACCCTGTGGTCTGTGGACGCAAGAATGTTGAGAACATTGAAACGGTACCTTCCTCTTCCTGGACCTCTGGTTCTGTGTGTGTGGTCCAACTATGTATATATGTACATGTACGTATACCTGCTGTTTTGCTGGGACGTGACCTTCATCGTACGTACTTATGTGCACACACTCCATGTTGGCCCTTGGTCATACACACCCTGGGTACGTATGTTGGCCCTTGGTCATACACACCCTGGGTACGTATGTTGGCCCTCGGTCATACACACCCTGGGTACGTATGTTGGCCCTCGGTCATACACACCCTGGGTACGTATGTTGGCCCTTGGTCATACACACCCTGGGTACGTATGTTGGCCCTCGGTCATACACATCCTGGGTACGTATGTTGGCCCTTGGTCATACACATCCTGGGTACGTATGTTGGCCCTTGGTCATACACACCCTGGGTACGTATGTTGGCCCTTGGTCATACACACCCTGGGTACGTATGTTGGCCCTTGGTCATACACACCCTGGGTACGTATGTTGGCCCTTGGTCATACACACCCTGGGTACGTATGTTGGCCCTTGGTCATACACATCCTGGGTACGTATGTTGGCCCTTGGTCATACACACCCTGGGTACGTATGCACACTCATTGCACATGAAACAATGCACTAAAAAGAGTTTGCGTGCATGCCAAACTTGAGAGAGAAGTACACACCTTGTCTTTGTATGTGGTCGCATGAAGTGTACAGCTCCAGTGTACAGCCGTAGTGTACAGCTCCAGTGTACAGCTCCAGTGTACAGCTCCAGTGTACAGCTCCAGTGTACAGCTGCGGTGTACAGCTCCAGTGCACAGCTCCAGTGTACAGCTCCAGTGTACAGCTCCAGTGTACAGCTCCAGTGTACATCTGCAGTGTACAGCTCCAGTGTACAGCTGTGGTGTATGGCAAATGTTTTTAAGTGTTTGTTGATATTTTCTCCCTTCAGCAATTTCCTGTGACCTTTCCAGCTGGTGATGTGGCAGATGAAAGGAGCTACTACCGTCTCTCTAATCCTGTGTACAACTCACTGAAACTACATGCCAAGACAGAACAACACAGAGCAGAGAGGCTTCATGAGAAGAAGGAGCACTCAACCCATGTACGTGTGTGCCCCCCCCCCCCTGTGTGTGTGTGTGTGTGTGTGTGTGTGTATGTGTGTATGTGTGTGTGTGTATGTGTATGTGTGTATACGTATGTGTGTGTGTGTGTATGTATGTGTGTGTGTGTGTGTGTGTGTGTGTGTGTGTGTGTGTGTGTGTGTGTGTGTGTGTGTGTGTGCATACGTAAGTATGTGTGCGCTCTATGTGATGACGTTCAGAGAGCTACGTAATATCTATAGTGAGGGCCTTTTTGAAAGATCTATTCTTGTACAATGAGGTGTTTGTATGGTCTGTGTACAGGTAATGGTTGTCTTGTGCCACAATGTGTGAATGGGTTTGGAGTGCTTTCAGATTTAACAAGTATTCAATTCTCCCAATTGACCAAATTAGGAACAAGCACTCGATGAGAAAACTCGTTTGATGCTGTTTAAACTGGTTGACAGTGGTATGTTAGAGGAAATCAATGGGTGTGTAAGCACGGGGAAGGAGGCGTGTGTCTACCATGCTCCGGGAGGGACTGCAGAGGACAGGGTGGTACCTCCCGAAGTGGCTATAAAGGTCTTTAAGACAACACTGAATGAATTCAAGAATAGAGACAAGTACATCAAGGACGACTATAGGTTCAAACAAAGGTTTAGGAAGCAAAACCCTCGCAAAGTGATTCACATGTGGGCAGAGAAGGAGATGCACAATTTAAAGAGGTGGGTGTGTTTACTGTGCTCAATGGGTATGTCCCCCTGTGATGAGTAGACGTCTTCAACTCGTAAATTGGTGCCCTCACCTTGTTGTCCATGCCTGTATGTAGGTTACATGAAGGAGGTGTGCCCTGCCCCAGTGTGGTCCTGCTGAAAAAGCATGTGCTTTTAATGGAATTCATAGGAAAAAATGGCCGCCCAGCTCCCAAACTATCAGACTTATCCTTTACAGATGATCTCTTGAAGAAGGCGTATGACCAGTGTGTAGAGGTGAGTGCAGTGGGTGTGGCCATGGTATTGTAAATCATGAACTAGTATGTCTCGAAATCATGTGGATTTGATTGTATTTTGCTGATTCTCCCCCTCCCCCCCAGGGTATGAAGAACATGTTCAGGAAGTGTCACCTGGTCCATGCAGATCTCAGTGCCTTCAACATGCTGTGGCACAATGGGAAGGTACACTTCATTGATGTCAGCCAGTCCGTAGAGCCCACACACCCTCATGGGTTTGAGTTCCTTCTAAGGGACTGCACCAATGTGTCAACGTTCTTCACCAAGAAGGGTCTCCCTGATGTTCCTTCTCCCCAAGAGCTCTTCAATGACATCACTCAACTCAACATCACAGCAGACAGCAAAGAGGAGTTCCTCACATTGGTGAGTGCTTCACTGAGCATGCACTCACTGCTTGCACAACTCTTGAGGGCACACATGGTTCAACATGCTTTCCTGTTCTACAGGCCAAGGCACACCAGAAGGAGCCAACCGTGCTCGAACACATGAAGGAGAATCCTGACAAAGTTCAAGGATTTGATTATCATTTTGACAGATATTCCCATCAGATCTGTGACATGCCATCCAGCTCTTCTGAGGAGGAGCACAGCAGTTAGGACACCATGAGGTAGACACCATGAGATAACATGCAGGATTGAAGCTATTAGTTCAGGAGAACTTGCTATGCAGTGATGACTCATGTTCTTGTGCAATTTTCTATTTATAAATACTTTAATTGCATTAATGCAGTAATTATTCAACAAATTAAGATCTTAAATATGTCATTAATGACATGGAAATATTATACAATGTTTGAGTTTTACACATAAAGGCTAGTACAATTTAGGGACTTAGTAAAGTGTCAGTGATACAGACATACACACATGGACAAATTGCCAATATTTACAGAATACAACAGTCCAGTTAGCTGTTGTCAGAGGGCTGGGCTGGTCACTCAGGGTGTACGCTCTGGATGAACCCGAGAGAGGAGTGAACTTGGAAGTTGAGTCGTGCCTCAAATTCGTACCCACTGAATCCCTCCTTGGCCTGGTGGAGCAGCTTCCTTGCTCGCATGTACTGAGTGCAGGAGGAGTGAACCATCATTACCACATGCACACTACCCAACATCACACCCAGCTTGTGTGTTCTCCCCGGGATAGTGGAGTGCATGAGGGATATTCAAACAAACCGCATGGCAAACATTTAACTTTAGTACCAAATCAGTATATAGTTCCCAAATCTCCCCTTCACACACACACACACAATGACAATGGATGATGGGGTAGTGTGGTGCTGTACTGTGTCACCCTTGAAGCCAAGAACTGGGTACCACGTGTTAGAGCAACAGTCAAGCATGTACAGTACACACCACTGCATGGTAGAAGGAGCTACCAGCACCACTGCGTGGTAGAAGGAGCTACCAGCACCACTGCGTGGTAGAAGGAGCTACCAGGACCACTGCATGGTAGAAGGAGCTGCCAGCACCACTGAGTAATAGAAGGAGCTGCCATCACCACTGCATGGTAGAAGGAGCTACCAGGACCACTGCATGGTAGAAGGAGCTACCAGGACCACTGCGTGGTAGAAGGAGCTACCAGCACCACTGCGTGGTAGAAGGAGCTACCAGCACCACTGCGTGGTAGAAGGAGCTACCAGCACCACTGCATGGTAGAAGGAGCTACCAGCACCACTGCGTGGTAGAAGGAGCTACCAGCACCACTGCATGGTAGAAGGAGCTACCAGCACCACTGCATGGTAGAAGGAGCTACCAGCACCACTGCATGGTAGAAGGAGCTGCCAGCACCACCGCATGGTAGAAGGAGCTACCAGCACCACTGAGTGGTAGAAGGAGCTACCAGCACCACTGCATGGTAGAAGGAGCTACCAGCACCACTGCGTGGTAGAAGGAGCTGCCAGGACCACTGCGTGGTAGAAGGAGCTGCCAGCACCACTGAGTAATAGAAGGAGCTGCCATCACCACTGCGTGGTAGAAGGAGCTGCCAGCACCACTGCGTGGTAGAAGGAGCTGCCATCACCACTGCGTGGTAGAAGGAGCTGCCAGGACCACTGTGTGGTAGAAGGAGCTACCAGCACCACTGCGTGGTAGAAGGAGCTACCAGCACCACTGCGTGGTAGAAGGAGCTACCAGCACCACTGCATGGTAGAAGGAGCTACCAGCACCACTGCGTGGTAGAAGGAGCTACCAGCACCACTGCATGGTAGAAGGAGCTACCAGCACCACTGCATGGTAGAAGGAGCTACCAGCACCACTGCATGGTAGAAGGAGCTGCCAGCACCACCGCATGGTAGAAGGAGCTACCAGCACCACTGCGTGGTAGAAGGAGCTACCAGCACCACTGCATGGTAGAAGGAGCTACCAGCACCACTGCGTGGTAGAAGGAGCTGCCAGGACCACTGCGTGGTAGAAGGAGCTGCCAGCACCACTGAGTAATAGAAGGAGCTGCCATCACCACTGCGTGGTAGAAGGAGCTGCCAGCACCACTGCGTGGTAGAAGGAGCTGCCATCACCACTGCGTGGTAGAAGGAGCTGCCAGGACCACTGCGTGGTAGAAGGAGCTGCCAGCACCACTGAGTGGTAGAAGGAGCTGCCATCACCACTGCGTGGTAGAAGGAGCTGCCAGCACCACTGCGTGGTAGAAGGAGCTACCAGCACCACTGCGTGGTAGAAGGAGCTACCAGGACCACTGCATGGTAGAAGGAGCTGCCAGCACCACTGAGTAATAGAAGGAGCTGCCATCACCACTGCATGGTAGAAGGAGCTACCAGGACCACTGCATGGTAGAAGGAGCTACCAGGACCACTGCGTGGTAGAAGGAGCTACCAGCACCACTGCATGGTAGAAGGAGCTACCAGCACCACTGCGTGGTAGAAGGAGCTACCAGCACCACTGCATGGTAGAAGGAGCTACCAGCACCACTGCATGGTAGAAGGAGCTACCAGCACCACTGCATGGTAGAAGGAGCTGCCAGCACCACCGCATGGTAGAAGGAGCTACCAGCACCACTGAGTGGTAGAAGGAGCTACCAGCACCACTGCATGGTAGAAGGAGCTACCAGCACCACTGCGTGGTAGAAGGAGCTGCCAGGACCACTGCGTGGTAGAAGGAGCTGCCAGCACCACTGAGTAATAGAAGGAGCTGCCATCACCACTGCGTGGTAGAAGGAGCTGCCAGCACCACTGCGTGGTAGAAGGAGCTGCCATCACCACTGCGTGGTAGAAGGAGCTACCATCACCACTGCGTGGTAGAAGGAGCTGCCAGCACCACTGAGTGGTAGAAGGAGCTGCCATCACCACTGCGTGGTAGAAGGAGCTGCCAGCACCACTGCGTGGTAGAAGGAGCTGCCATCACCACTGCGTGGTAGAAGGAGCTACCATCACCACTGAGTGGTAGAAGGAGCTACCATCACCACTGCATGGTAGAAGGAGCTGCCATCACCACTGCGTGGTAGAAGGAGCTACCATCACCACTGCGTGGTAGAAGGAGCTACCATCACCACTGCGTGGTAGAAGGAGCTACCATCACCACTGCGTGGTAGAAGGAGCTGCCATCACCACTGCATGGTAGAAGGAGCTACCATCACCACTGAGTGGTAGAAGGAGCTACCATCACCACTGCATGGTAGAAGGAGCTGCCAGCACCACTGCGTGGTAGAAGGAGCTACCATCACCACTGCGTGATAGAAGGAGCTGCCAGGACCACTGCGTGGTAGAAGGAGCTGCCAGCACCACTGCATGGTAGAAGGAGCTGCCAGCACCACCGCATGGTTGAAGGAGCTACCAGCACCACTGCGTGGTAGAAGGAGCTACCAGCACCACTGAGTGGTAGAAAGAGCTACCAGCACCACTGAGTGGTAGAAGGAGCTACCAGCACCACTGCATGGTAGAAGGAGCTGCCAGCACCACCGCATGGTAGAAGGAGCTACCAGCACCAGGGTAGTGACACAGCAAGTACTAACACACAAAAGCACCAACATGCAAACACAGTCTACAATACCTGTTTCTGCTTTATCTGGATGACAGCCAACTCGTACATGGAGAAGGAGAAGATGTGTTTGTCTTGCTTCACGTTTGTTTCATATCTCAATGCTTCCCTGAGCACCTGATGCAAAAGGGAAAGGGCTGACTACACCGACAGACACACCTGCTGTTATGCACCCACTCTCTCAGCTTCCTGGTAGCGCTCTAACTCCACAAGAAGAGCTCCTTTCAGCATGCATCTCAAAGAGACATGGAAGACCTTGTCGGCTTGGACATCCAACCCTGGGTAGGTGACAATCTTATAACTAAACTGTACAGTGGGCATCTACGATTGTACAGTACATGTGTGTGTGTGTGTGTGTGTGTGTGTGTGTGTGTGTGTGTGTGTGTGTGTGTGTGTGTGTGCGTGTGTGGGTCTGTCTGTCTGTCTGTCTCTCAACAATAATAACAACAGTGATATATATTCACCATCCAACATGGCCAGCAGCTCCTCCTTAACATCCCTCCCACAGCAAGGCAGTGCCCTCCAGAGGTACATCACCTCCACTGCCATCAGAGACACTTCTGTTCTCACATGCCTCTCACTGACGCTCTTCTTGTAGGCTGAACCCTACAGGAATGTGTGTGTGGGGGGGCATAGGTTGGGACGATGTAGGAGATTGCATGTATGTGTACACACACACACACACACACACTACCCCACCCTTCGAGAGCAAAACTTCTCCATGTTGTTGTTCTTTCGCTTCACAAGTTTCGTACACTGAACAAACAGCTCTTGACATCTTTCCAAATTTCCTGACATACCAGTCACAACTGGTCACAAATATCAACAACAAACCATCATCACATGTCCGGGAATATGATCCATACATTAACAGACTTACTGGCTGTGAGGTAACCATAGTAACAGGCAGACCATCTTGTCTCATCCTTCAATCTGTAGACACAAAAAACATGTTTTGTATAACATACCCCACCCACATGCCCTGCCCACATGCCCCACCCATATGTCCCTACTGTGATATAAGAAACTACCAATACCACTTGCCAAATATATCAACAAAATACACACACAATATGTGTACAGTGTGTGTGTGGGGTGCATATGTAGGGAAATACCCAGGATTTTTCAAGTGGTGGTTAATGAGGGAGCACCAAAAAACTTCATACACACACGCACGTACATGTAGAATGTGCAAGTAGTAGTGTGAAGTTGGCTTACGTGCATCGCTGCTACAATAGCAATCTCGTCTTAAACAAACCAAGGGGAAATGCACTGTAATGTCCAAAATTGAATAGTAGTTATTTAATTCTAGGATTGTAGGCTGTAGTTTTAGAGAGATATGTAGAAAACTAAGACTCACACACCAGATCAGTGATCACAGTACTAAGACTCACACACCAGATCAGTGATCACAGTACTAAGACTCACACACCAGATCAGTGATCACAGTACTAAGACTCACACCAGATCAGTGATCACAGTACTAAGACTCACACCAGATCAGTGATCACAGTACTAAGACTCACACCAGATCAGTGATCACAGTACTAAGACTCACACACCAGATCAGTGATCACAGTACTAAGACTCACACCAGATCAGTGATCACAGTACTAAGACTCACACCAGATCAGTGATCACAGTACTAAGACTCACACACCAGATCAGTGATCACAGTACTAAGACTCACACCAGATCAGTGATCACAGTACTAAGACTCACACACCAGATCAGTGATCACAGTACTAAGACTCACACACCAGATCAGTGATCACAGTACTAAGACTCACACCAGATCAGTGATCACAGTACTAAGACTCACACCAGATCAGTGATCACAGTACTAAGACTCACACCAGATCAGCGATCACAGTACTAAGACTCACACACCAGATCAGTGTTTACAGTACTAAGACCCGCACACCAGATCAGTGTTTACAGTACTAGTTATGTCCAATAATTATGAAAATTACTTTTCTAAACTGCCACCAGTGTGTATAATTGCTCAGTCACGTGCTCGAAAATGGCATACAATGCACGACCACGTGTAGTTCCCAACCAAACCAAGTTGCGTATCTGACGATTTTGTGAACACTTTTAGATCTCGACTTTCACAGAGCTTTCCAGAGGTATATTCTTAGTATACAATAAGTTTTAGTGAGTGTATTTGAGTATTTTTATTGTATAGTGCAAATTAAATTTAGTAGTGGTCGGGACTCTCTTAGTCTTGGTTGGTTAGGATGAGTGCTGGTCAGGCCCGACCACTGCCGATCACTGTGGGCACTACCCTGCATATGCATACAGTATGTGCATGCACACCACACACACACACACACACACACACACACACACACACACACACACACACACACACACACAAACACACACAAACACACACACACACACACACAAACACACACACACACCTGATGAAGCAGGGCAAGGCCTTGTCCCACCTCAGCTGCAGGAACTCCACCCAGCCCTTCTCATAGAGGCAGATATGTTCCACTTCCTTCTGACCTTTGGTGTTGGAGGCTGCAAAGTCATAGGCCTCCAAAGCCAACTTCAGATTTCCCTGGGAGGGGGCGTGGCAGGGGCATGAGGGGTGTTGATAACATTTTTGCTAAGATAACTGCAGGGACTTACTCTCAAGTAGTGGACCTTCCCCCTGAAGTACAGGAATATGGGAGAGGTTGGGTACTGTGCGAGACTATCGTCAAGGATCCTTGTAGCCTCTTCACATCCTGTGAGGGGTGGGGGGAGGGAGGGAGGAGAGAGGGTAGCACAACATGTAATGTGTGGAGCCGTGCAGAGTAGCTTTTGAGGACGAGATGTAGCTACTTACCTCCATCTTGCTTTGATCCATCCAAAGCAAAGAAATGCCGAATTATCGTGTGGTACCAAAGGAGGAACAGCCTGGGGGAGGAACGGCCTGAGGATCCAGGTAGACCACACACATACATACAGGAGCCACACCCCCACCAAGTGTAGGTGGGGATGTACAAGCATCCAGGTAGACCACACACATACATACAGGAGCCACACCCCCACCAAGTGTAGGTGGGGATGTACAAGCATCCAGGTAGACCACACACATACATACAGGAGCCACACCCCCACCAAGTGTAGGTGGGGATGTACAAGCATCCAGGTAGACCACACACACGTGTTAAGCCACACCCCCTCTAAAGGATGGGAGGAACTCACTTGGCCAAAGGTGCTTTCATGTCCTGACTCTGACTGCAGAATTCCAGGGCTTGCAATCCACGTTCCCGGTCACCATGGAAACCGAGGAGGTTGGCCAAGCGAAGGAGCTTTGGAGGTATTAAAGACAGCACAACATTCATCATCCCATAGCCGAAGTACACAGCTGCTCTAGAACGGTTGTCATGGTGATCCAGGTACTGAATGGGAGAACGGATGGAGAGAGAGGAGAGGGAGGAGAGGGAATCGACGGAATCTTTCATTTGCGCATTCTTGAGTTGTGAGACCAGCTCGGGAGGTGTTCCTTTACCATTGGACAGCTTAGCACGAGGCTGTGGGGATGCTTTGGGGGATTTAGAAGGACCACGAGGGTGAGGGGGAGTGGAGGAGGCTTTCTTCACTTGGGAAGGAGATTCCTTCGAGCGAGCTAACAGAGGAGAAGGGTTCTTCATATCTCCATCCACTTCTGGTTCTTCTGGAATAGTTTTGCCTTGTTCGCTAGGTACATCCCCATTGGTGTGGTCGTAGAGGTAGGTGCCAACATGCTGGCTCACTGCGTACTCATCCAGCGGGCACGGGGTGTCACAGAGCTTCTCCAAGTCCCTCACCACCTCCTCGTACTGCTTCCATGCCTTCCTTATGATGTAGCCACCCTTCAAGTAGCTGGTCAGAGACTGACGGAGAAAGACAATCATGGCCTCCAGTAGTAGGCAGTCAGCACTGATTGCTCTGCGAAGGAGCTTCTCATGTGGACTGAGCTTAGAAATGGCCTCTCGTCTCTCTGATGAGGAGAATATAGAGGTGTCTACATCGCAGAACTTCTCTGTGGACTCCAAAGCATTATAGGCTGCCTCAAGGGAGTCATCCTCAAAATTCATAACAGCTCTCTAAATAGCGGAGAATCGAAGGGAAACGATCACAGCAACGAATTGTCACACCCTATCAACCCCTGCCAGTGTCAGAGCTAACACACTCTGTGGGGCAGCCTGGATCAGTAAGACCTACTCCGTGGTAGGAGCACTAACCTCAGACCTCACATTAGCTAAGAAAGTGGACTAGTGAGCTCGTGAGGTTTACCCATTGCCCTAATGCGTGATTCGCACTTGATTGAGAATATCCTTTGGACCAGCAAACGTACTGAAATTCTTCACCAAAGATAATGAATATCATTATGTTTTGACACTTTGTGCCTCTTTTGCTAATGCTAAATTGCTGATCATAATGAGGATTCCAACTATGTTGAACAGGCACCAGTCCAGTCCAGTCCAGTCCAGTCTGTTCTAGTCTGGTCCAGTCTGGTCCAGTCTGGTCCAGTCCAGTCTGTTCCAGTCTGGTCCAGTCCAGTCTGTTCCAGTCCAGTCTGGTCCGGTCCGACTGTGCTACATGATGCACTGCTCTGAAAACTACCATTGAGAGGGTATCTTTCGAGGGGTAAATTGTCATGGATGCTAAAAATCTGGATTATTCTTGGTACTATGATAATTATTATTACTATCATTTCAAACTCTATTATGTATGTACTACTGCTGTTGTTTCTAATAATATTCGATAAAAAAATCGTGGTTTAAGCCAGAAGGAAATTACAACTTACAGTAATACTAACTTTTGTGAGTAGGCCTAAATGTTTCGTAATTTTAGCCCCTCGAAACACCCACTATATGGTACTGCAGTATCTACGATGGTATGCCCCCAACCCGTGTCATGATCATGTGATGTGTGTGCGGGGGAATCGATAAGCTGTTGGGAGATACCTTAATCGCAATCTACAACACTATACGCTAAGCTAACACTGACATCAGAGTACACACCCAGCATATACACAATCCACGATATCTGTACTTACAATAAACATAGTGAAGCTGTGACCAGCGTGTAGTTTCGGGCTGACACTCCTACGCGGGCGAGCAAACGAGATGACATAAGGTCAAAGCGAATTCAATTACGGCTGGACGTACCTGTACTTATTGAAAAGAACTTCAGCTTCCTTTAGTTGGCTGCACAGAATGAGCTTCATTCCTTCGTGGGCTAGTTGAGCCTCTCGGAGGTCAGACACTGGCTTGCTTCTTTCGGCCATTTTCACATATGATGTCAGCAATCACGTGACATCAGTCGTCGGATCACTTTTGCTGAGCAGTTGAAACTCGAGTTGGAACCGCGGAAACACACTGCTGGTACCGAGGGTGGCCCGCTATGGTACAGACGTTCATGGTTGTTCGTTGTTTCAAGTGCGAGACGTTCCAAGTAGAGCTAGTGAGGAGGAAAAGAGTCACACTCCGTTTAATTTTCATGATGACGCGGTAAGATTGTGGTATTTTCTGATCTGCTTTTAGGTGAAGAAAAGCAACAAGTGGAAATGTAAAGTATGTGGAGAAAGACAGTCTGTTCGACAGGTGTGTCTACTCCTAGTAATTCTCTGCTTCACCTGTTTGTTATTAGTGGTAACCCCAGTCTAAGTAATGATAGGCCTAGCATACCATATGACCATACCATGTTCTGTGTAGGTGTACGGGAAAGGGCAGGCTCCGGACTGCAGGAGACACGTTCAAAAGCTGAACCAAATGAGAGGAGAGAAAGAGAGAGAGCAGTTAGTCTTGTCACGCGTTGTGTCTTCTCTTTGGTTATTTTAACAAGCTTCAGCACTTCAGGGTTTGTTTGCCGTCGCCTCCTGAGCAGTACAAGGAGGAAGGCCCTGTAATTAGTGAGGAACAAGGCTCTATACAACCATTGCTCTTAGAGTCAAGCAAATGGGCGGCCTTCATTGCTCCAGAGGAACACCCTAGGGTACATATTTATGACCATGCATGTGTATGTGCATGCACATGTGTCTCTGTGTTTGCATGTCGTGTGTATGTTTTGTGTGCATCTGTGATGTGCATGTTAGTGTAGTCTCGCGAAGCCGGTCCACTATTTCACCTCATTTGTCAGTGAAAAAAATGAGGCTAAATAGCCGTCTGGGCTACACGAGACTAATGTTAGTGTGTGTGTGTGTATGTATGTGTGTGTGTGTGTGTGTGTGTGTGTGTGTGTGTGTGTGTGTGTGTGTGTGATCAGTTCATAAACACACACACACATACATGCATGAATCATGCTAGAATGTTGTATTCTGTGCAGGTTGATGGCGGTGAGGATGATGATGGGGAGGATGATGAAAGTGATGGTGAGGGTGGCTCGAGCAAGGCCTCCCTCGTTAGTGGCTACCACTTCACCACAGACAGTTTTGAGTATGAACAGGAAAGGAAGAGGTTAAAGAGAGACAAACCTGCTGTCGGACCCGGGGTGTCCATTTTTTCCTCAACCGCAAAGTATGACTTTACTTCGAAGAATGCACCAGGGTCTAACAGCCCATGTTTGAGAGCCGTCAACTTAACGGTAGAGAGGGAGGAGGGTTGTAGCCGTGGTAACCAGTCCCAGGGCAAAAAGGTCCACGAACCTAGCACAACATCTAAGTGGAGTTGTTATGTGAATGAGGTGTGTGGAAGTGACTCCTCTGACGACGACCTGTTCCCCCCACCTATCCACAGAGGGAATAAACAAATGCCTTCAGGAGAAGAGCATATCTCATCTGAAGACAAAAGCAACTTTGGCATCAGGAAGGAGAGTAGTTCCTGATACAATATTTATTTGTGTAGTAGTATTCTTATTGTCCTTGTGTTTGCGTTGCCTTGGTCACAATTTGGTCTGCACATGCAAGCGAATGTACTGCGCCTTTATGACGTCATGATGGGCGTGGCTGAAGCCAAACAAACAACAACATGTCGGAAGCACTTCGCTTGCCTTCGCTGTCGCCTTCCAAGATCCCGCTGATTGCTGGTGGAGAAAACAGTCACAAGAAGGAAAGTTCTGGCTACGATACACCTATGACGAAGATAAACAGGATCGCGCGTAGCTGGAAGACGATATCTCGGCCGGGGGACGTGTATCGTCCGGGACCTAGTGATTGGAACCGGCCCCGCCCCCTGGGCTTGCTTCCTGAACGAGACAGGTACGTGGATCCGTACGCATTGTACCTGGAGCTGATGCGACCTCCCGTGTCGACCATGTCTGACACTGTAATCCCAATACTGAAGTATGGTACAGCGAATGAAACACCATCCAACACTACAAGGTCCGTGGAGGTCAAGGATGACTCCAGGGAACCGAGGAGAGACACACATGGTGTCAGATCACACCACATTACGAAGGAACAGGTCGAAGGAAGTACACAGAGAGATGAGCCAAAAGTCCCTTATCGTCTGAAGAGGAGCTCAATCAGTGCAACACAGCCCATCAGCACTTCTCTAGTGGAGGAGCGCATCCAGGAGATGGAGTACTACCAATCTCTAGTGCGCATGGCTGAACTCACCATAGTAGAGAGAGGCAAGGTGAGGCACAAGACACTCCCACCTGCTCCGCCTCAAGCTCCATCTAGACCTATCATGACCAGCATAGGAGACAAGCCACCTGCTAATGTGAGTGAGGAGATGGCAGGTCCCATCGGCTGGGACATGCCAAACAAGTTTTTATTAATTTACATTGCATTCCTGTCCACCAGACTCCAGACCCTGCCATGATGAAGGACCACCAGAGGTAGGATTTTGAGCTGTGGGGATTCAAAAGGGTTATGTGTTTGTGGTTCTCCCTCCAGTAGAAGAAAAGGAAGATCTTTTTCTGCTCCTTCGTACTTCTCCTTTGTGAACCAGGCAAGCACAAATCATCGCTTACTTACCAGTGATCAGAGGTGTGCTGAGGACTACATCCCATGTGAGAGGTGCAGGATCAAAGGAGGAAGGTCCGTGGTGAAATGCTTACCCACCTCCACTCAGTAGTCACACCATAGATACTCTATACTTCGCAACCCACCTCCACCCAGTAGCCTCACCTACCTCCACTCACTAGTCACACCCACCTCCACTCAGTAGCCCCACCCACCTCCATCCAGTAGTCACACCCACCTCCACTCAGTAGCCCCACCCACCTCAACTCAGTAGTCACACCCACCTCCACTCAGTAGCCCCACCCACCTCAACCCAGTAGTCACACCCACCTCCACTTAGTAGCCCTACCCACCTCCACTCAGTAGTCACACCCACCTTTATTCAACAGCATCACACCACATTGTGTATGTGCTCATTTTCAGGTGTAAGAATTGTAGAGCCATTCGTACTGGAGGAGGGTACATTATACTTGACGAGGAGGATGATGGGCGTGGTCGGGGGAGGGGTGGTAATGAGTCACTTTGATGATATTTTTTTGTTGCAATGGTAACAGCTGAATATCTTCCTTAGGTCGTGATGGTTGTCATGACGATGACCAGCTGTGGATGGATGGGAAAGGGGGAGGAAATGGTGTGGGATCCACACTGGATGTGATTCGGGAGAAAGATGAGGGTCAAAATGGAACTGGGAATGGGAATGGAGAAGACCAATCTGGAAACAAGGACAAAGGAATTCACAGTAGAGGACATGATTCACGAGGAAGAAAGGACTTGGGAAGAAACTGGGATGGAGAAGGGATGAGTAAAGCTGATGGACAGAATAGGTCACAAGGTGACAGTTCTGGGGCCAGCAATAGTGGTCGGATCCAGTCAGGTCGCAAGCAATCAGTGAGTCACACACACCCACTTCCAACATTTTTGTCATTAAAGTCCTCATCCATTATCTGTTGACTTGATGTGTTGTTGATATTTGTTGACTTGATGTATTGTTGATATTTGTTGACTTGATGTATTGTTGATATTTGTTGACTTGGTGTGCTGTTGACATTTGTTGACAACCCAGACTAACTCCTACACGATGTATGCACCCAGACTAACTCCTACACGATGTATGCACCCAGACTAACTCCTACACGATGTATGCACCCAGACTAACTCCTACACGATGTATGCACCCAGACTAACTCCTACACGATGTATGCACCCAGACTAACTCCTACACGATGTATGCACCCAGACTAACTCCTACACGATGTATGCACCCAGACTAACTCCTACACGATGTATGCACCCAGACTAACTCCTACACGATGTATGCACCCAGACTAACTCCTACACGATGTATGCACCCAGACTAACTCCTACACGATGTATGCACCCAGACTAACTCCTACACGATGTATGCACCCAGACTAACTCCTACACGATGTATGCACCCAGACTAACTCCTACACGATGTATGCACCCAGACTAACTCCTACACGATGTATGTATTGTGAACTGTCATCCCTTTAGCGACTTGGAAGTAGTCATGGCAACCGTATGGGGAGTGGGCGAAAGGGCTTTGGAGGAGACAGTGAGAGTGATGTAAGGGGAGATGGAAGCCGTTTAAGTGAGTACCACCACAGACTATTTGAAGTGCTGCTGACATTCTCTCTCATTGTACATTCGTTACCATAGGTACTAATTCTGGTAGTGACCTGTTGACTGGTGCTGGTGAGGGTGATGGTGACTGGAGGAGGGGCAACAGTGAGCGAGGAGATGGTGATGGGGAGAGTGGGGAGGGCAGAGGACAGTCCAAGCAGCAAGGGTTGGTTAGGAAGGGTCGTAGAGAGACAGACGGTGGTTTGGATGTGAGTTATAGTTCATCAAAATGCACACATGTGTACACACACACACACACACATACACACACACACACACACACACACACACACTCACACACACACGCAAACACACACATACACACACACACACACACACACACACACACACACAGAGAGAGAGAGAGAGAGAAACATCTCCACTGATATTTGGTCTGTTTTGAATGCCTACAGAAGCAAAAAGGCAAGGTGACTCGCAGTGCTGATGGTGATGGTGATGATGATGGTAGGAAATCTAAACTCAAAACAGACCACAAAAAGTCGAAAAAGACTAAATCTTCACTCAATGTAGAAGGGCAAGATGAAGACGATGAAGTGGGTGTGCACTCAACCCTCAATGAATCTCATTACTTACGTCCCTCCCACTTCTGTAGTCGTTTGACCGGAAGAAACGTGGCATGAAGTCACTGAGAGGAGAAGGGGAGGAGGACGAGGAGACCAGCAAGCAGAACTACAACTCTGAACTGTGAGGTGCTGTTGCCATGGCTAGTTGTCATGATTACTGATATTGCTTGTTGCTAGGAGACGTTTGAGGCCCCGTAAGGACAATGTTAAAGCTCTGAGTTGTACACTGAAAGAGCTGAAGGACATTGATCCACTTGACTACCTGGCTAAGTACTGCATCCTCGAGTGAGTACTTTTGTGTACTATTGCCTGCATGTTTAGTCACACACACACACACACACACACACACACACACACACACACACACACACACACACACACACACACACACACACACACACACACACACACACACACACACACACACACACACACACACACACACACACACACACACACACACACACACACACACACACACACACACACACACACACACACACATAACACACACACACACATGCATACACACACACACACACACACACACACACACACACACACACACACACACACACACACACTTATTCTTTTTGAATCATTGCAGTCCTAAAAAGATGCCTTTTTATCAAAGAGTTTATGACAATGTTGACCGCGATGAGGTGTGTTGTCATCTACTGTTAGAACTATTGCACACCCTCACCCCCATCTGTCTCTCTCTCTCTTCTCTCCCTCCCACCTTCCATCCTACTTCCCTATCCCTCTCGCCCCTCAACTCCCTCCCTCCCTCTCCCTCTCTCCCCTCAACTCCCTCCCTCCCTCTCTCCCCTCAACTCCCTCCCTCCCTCTCTCCCCTCAACTCCCTCCCTCTCTCTCCTCAACTCCCTCCCTCCCTCTCTCCCCTCAACTCCCTCCCTCTCTCTCCTCAACTCCCTCCCTCCCTCTCCCTCTCTCCCCTCAACTCCCTCCCTCTCCCTCTCTCCCTCTCCCTCCCCTATCCCTCTCTCCCTCCCTCCCTCTCCCTCTCTCCCCTCAACTCCCTCCCTCCCTCTCCCTCCTCTATCCCTCTCTCCCCTCAACTCCCTCCCCTCTCCCTCTCTCCCCTCAACTCCCTCCCTCCCCTATCCCTCTCTCCGGCCCCTCAATTCCCTCCCTCTCTCTCCTCAACTCCCTCTCTCCCCTTAACTCCCTCCCTCCCTCTCCCTCTCTCCCCTCAACTCCCTCCCTCCCTCTCCCCCTCTCCCCTCAACTCCCTCCCTCCCTCTCCCTCTCTCCCTTCAACTCCCTCCCTCCTTCTCTCCCTCTTCCCCTGATAGGATGATGAGATCAACATATCTGAACTTGATTTTGCTTTGAAATCTGTCAACTACGACCTCATATCAGACCCCGAATTGACCTATGTTCACAGTGTGAGTTGACCTGCCCACAGTGTGAGTTGACCCGCCCACAGTGTGAGTTGACCTACCCACAGTGTGAGTTGACACAGTAAGACAATACTGGATCAACACATAGTTTTGTTAGTCAATCCTTTCCCTCTAAAAATGAGGCATTTTGCATAATTTTTAGCCTCAAATTCTACCTTGTATGGTATATCCACAGTGTGTGCTGTGATCAGTAGACAGATGCTGCGATGCAAGCAACATGTCCGCCCTATATACCTTGCAGATCCTGGAGTTGGCCGGTAGATGGAAGCTAAACTTCAGGCTATTCTCTCTGATAGCTGCCCTGTCTGAGAAGGTGGTGGCTTTGGAGTAAGTTACAACACAAGAGTTAACGGTTGATTTGATGTGGACTATATTGTGGTTGTTACCATAGAGACATGGTTAAGAAGCTCATCAATGGGATGGATTTCCAAGCATTGGAGGTCAAGATGAAGAAATGCAAGGTGGGTGTGGCATAGGGTGCAAAATGCTAGGTCTGATATAAGGTGGGTGTGGTGTCTGTAGGTCCAGTACAAGGTGGGTGTGGTGTCTGTAGGTCCAGTACAAGGTGGGTGTGGTGTCTGTAGGTCCAGTACAAGGTGGGTGTGGTAACTGTAGACCCGGTACAGGGTGGGTGTGGTAACTGTAGCTGTAGCTAGTAGTGTCCATAAAAAGTGGGTGTGGCATCTATATTTCACGGATCACCTCACTTTAAGGTGGCAATTGCAAAGTCTGCCATTTTACTCTTGCGCAAGAGCACTAGATCAAACATTTAGCCTCTGGAATGTTTCTGAACGAAGCAAAAGGTGTAGTCATGGGATTCCCCCCCCCCCCCCCCCGAAAGGTAATGGGATGCATTCTGCATGTGGAAATATACAAAACTGTTATGTTTTGTATATTTCTTTTAAAATACGAGAGAAATTAGAATTATAAGTTTACTTCTTTGTACTCCAAGTCACTGCAGTACTTGATCATTCACACTATTAACCAAAGAACATGTCCACTCAACCAACCTAAGTTCGTACTAAATGAGATGTACTTGTAACATGATCTTCATCGTGCGACCACACCATCACGAGGCAGGTCCACAAGAAGCTGCCACTTTGTCTGTGTGCATGTAAAACACATAGGTACATGCATGCATGCATGTACCTATGTGTTTTACATGCACACCTACACATAGGTACATGCATGCATGCATGCATGTACCTATGTGTTTTACATGCACACCTACACATAGGTACATGCATGCATGCATGTACCTATGTGTAGGTGTGCACTCTGTACTGTTTGTCCACGTCATTTACTGCACGTGTGTGCATCGTTCCATGATCGGCCACCTGCATGTGTGCGCACAGCTCATTTACTTCCTGCACCCCTCTACTTCCTGCACTCCTCTACTTCCTGCACCCCTCTACTTCCTGCACCCCTCTACTTCCTGCACCCCTCTACTTCCTGCACCCCTCTACTTCCTGTACTCCTCTACTTCCTGCACCCCTCTACTTCCTGCACCCCTCTACTTCCTGCACCCCTCTACTTCCTGCACCCCTCTACTTCCTGCACTCCTCTACTTCCTGTACCCCTCTACTTCCTGCACCCCTCTACTTCCTGCACCCCCGTCTACAACAGGAGCTGTTCTATCTCCTGGACAGTATGGACTCCACTGGCAGAGGGGGTGTGGTCACCACAGACAGCCTGGCTGTAGAGCTGCAAGCAGGAGGGCTGACACAAGAACACGTCCTTTATGTAAGAACAAACAATAGCATTTGTTTACCCCAGTAATTGTTTACTTAATTCTGTTTTCATTGACAGGTAGTGGACAGGTTGAACTATGAAGGCAGAGGGATTGTGGAGTTCCTTGACTACTTGACCTATGTTCCTCTGTTTGTGGAGATCCACGACCACATCTGCGGGAACCCTTTGGATGTTTCAAGGGTGAAGTGACCGCCTCTCCCTGCAACTAGCCACCCCCATCACCTGCTTCTGTGCCCGGGGGTGGGGGTGGGGGGGGGACATGTGCCATATAGTTCCCCATCCAACACATGTTGGCCACTTTATGCGTTAATTCTTATAATTTAAAAGTATGTCGCACCTGTGCATGTTACCATGTGAATCAATGAATTATTGAATAATCTGGCAAATGAACCACTGATGTTGCATGTCATGATTAAAGAGTTTTGATTACAAACATATAACGAATCATAATCAGATCATGAGAGTGACATTCTCAGAGGGTACCAGTCAAACTGCATCCAATACCGTCTGCAACTTTGTCTCAAGAAGAGTAGTGTGGTGCCTGCAGTGTGTGTGTGTGTGTGTGTGTGTGTGTGTGTGTGTGTGTGTGTGTGTGTGTTTATTTACGTAGACAAATAGAGGATAATTCTCAATGATTGTGTCATATCTATATATCACCATCAATAAACACACACACACACACACACACACACACACACACACACACACACCTGGCTCTCTTCAGCTCCTTGACCAAGCGATCCACACTGTTCTCTAGCGAAGAACCAACTGAAGCAGACGCAGAATGTGGGCGCTTCCCACCAACCAACACGGAAGGGGATTGTGTTCTTGTCCCAGGGGGTGTGACCACAAGAGGTAATTTGGGAGGGGCTACAAGAGGTCCATCATCCAAAGCGAGTCTCAACTGCTCATCGAATCTGATCAGAATGGAGCCATACACACAGCATACAATAGGCCATACACGTACACACAGTACACATACTGTATATACATACTGGATATAATTATACACACACTAAGAATATACACAGTACACACAGTATACACAGTACACACTGTACACACTGTACACACAGTACACACAGTACACGCAGTACATACTGTACACACAGCACACACAGCACACACAGCACACACAGTACACACAGTACACACACAGTACACACAGTACACACACAGCACACACAGTACACACAGTACACACACAGTACACACAGTACACACACAGCACACACAGTACACACAGCACACACAGTACACACAGCACACACAATACCTGAGTGACACAGCAAGCTCATGTTCCAGTTTTGGTTTCAATTTGTTAGTTTCAGAAAGTGGAGAAGTGGTCTCCACACTGGGACCTGGGAGGGAGGGTAAGACCATGTGCACAACCACTCCACACATCCTCTCACTCTGACACACCCATCTATTTCACGACGACACACCCACTCCACACATCCTCTTACTCTGACACACCCATCTACTTCATGCCACACCCACTCCACATATTACTCTCCCTCCGACACACCCATCTAATTCATGACACACCCACTCCACACATACCTCTCACTCTGACACACCCACTCCACACATACCTCTCACTCTGACACACCCATCTATTTCACGACAACACATCCATCTACAGTATTTAATGACGACACACCCACTCTACACACATACGTATGTCTCGCTCTGATTAACTGCGTTTTACAGCTGGTTGCCATGGGTTACTGAATTTCGTGATAGCCTATTCTGTGCAGAATTTTCTGCTGATTCTAATGAGGGTTGGCTGGCTTCTGTCACAAATATGTATGCAATGCAGGCCAAATGTACTGTGGGGCAAGGAGGGTTAATGGAATGTACTGTGGGGCAAGGAGGGTTAATGGAATGTACTGTGGGGCAAGGAGGGTTGATGGAATGTACTGTGGGGCAAGGAGGGTTGATGGAATGTACTGTGGGGCAAGGAGGGTTGATGGAATGTACTGTGGGGCAAGGAGGGTTGATGGAATGTACTGTGGGGCAAGGAGGGTTAATGGAATGTACTGTGGGGCAAGGAGGGTTGATGGAATGTACTGTGGGGCAAGGAGGGTTAATGGAATGTACTGTGGGGCAAGGAGGGTTGATGGAATGTACTGTGGGGCAAGGAGGGTTAATGGAATGTACTGTGGGGCAAGGAGGGTTAATGGAATGTACTGTGGGGCAAGGAGGGTTGATGGAATGTACTGTGAGGCAAGGAGGGTTAATGGAATGTACTGTGGGGTAAGGAGGGTTGATGGAATGTACTGTGGGGCAAGGAGGGTTGATGGAATGCAGCCTCCAAGTACAGAATCATTAATTTGCATACATGCAATGTAGAAAAGGAAATGTTTAAAGGAATACCACTTAAAGGAATATTCTGGATATAGGAATAATACTCCTTTTACATGAACACCTAATCTGGACTCAATCCGCAATTAACTAATCTGGATCAAGCCTAGACTCAAACCACATTCTTGATCTGGATTAAAGGATCCATGTAAAAGGGGTATTAGAGTTTCAAGTCAATTATATTCAAAGAGTGTATAAACCATACATAGGAAAATATACCCACCCCGCAATGAAAAATCAATAACATTGATTGCTACACCTCTTAAAATTCCCATTTGAAACATGACATTCAATTCCCTGTACATGTGTGCGGATCGTACACACATACATGCAGACAGCTCCACCATTGGCACAGCCCCACCATTGGCACAGCTCCACCATTGGCACAGCCCCACCATTGGCACAGCCCCACCATTGGCACAGCCCCACCATTGGCACAGCTCCACCATTGGCACAGTGGGAATGGATAAAGGAATGATTCTGCCTGATCCGGAGGATATGCGATTAACAGGCTTAAGTATTGCCCATCACTATCTGACATGCCCACAAACCACACCGACACGCCCACAAATCAATTCAACATGCTCAAATCAGTCCAACCTCACCCGCCCGCCACTCACTGGTAATTGTTTTTGCTGAGGCTGACAATCTCTTCTTGGCATTCTGTAACAGTGACCTAAGAGAGGAAACGAGGAAGACGAGGTGAAAGGGAGTAATCCAATGAAGCCTCACAAGTGAGGCAGCATCCTCTTCGGGCTGCAGTGGAAGGTGGCTGGAGAATGACCACAGCCGTGAATCCCTGCTTGCATCATCGGTCACTCACGTACAACCAGTATCCGATGACAGTGTATTGAATTAAAACAATTAATTGTTCTCTGTATTGAATTAAAACAATTAATTGTTCTCCGGTTTAAATTAATGTTGTCAAAGCTGAATTCTTTTGAATCACACAATATTGAAACTTTTCACTTTTTTACAGGAAAATTTGAGGAAGAATTAAACAGTTCTATGTAGTGAGCTAACAGAGCACAAAGTGCAAGGAAGTAGCCAGAAGTGTCCAGAGATGAACACGTGGGCGACACCAGAAGTGTTAAGAGATGAACACGTGGGCGACACCAGAAGTGTCCAGAGATGAACACATGGGGGCAGCGCTAGAGGTGGTTTGAAGGTCACGTACATACACAGCATGAGGACTGGTGTGGACAGCTCATATGCATGAGGACTGGTGTGGACAGCTCATATGCATGAGGACTGGTGTGGACAGCTCACATGCATGAGGACTGGTGTGGACAGCTCATATGCATGAGGACTGGTGTGGACAGCTCATATGCATGAGGACTGGTGTGGACAGCTCACATGCATGAGGACTGGTGTGGACAGCTCATATGCATGAGGACTGGTGTGGACAGCTCATATGCATGAAGACTGGTGTGGACAGCTCATATTTGACATATCCTATAAGTCCTAATTTATCCTACAATCTAATTTACCAGATGCGTTAAAATCGTGGATAAATGATTATTTTTCACTCTCTTTAGTAACCGGACAGGGCAAAGTGGCACCATTTATTTAGTTGTATTTCGTACGGACATTGCCTCCGTTGGTATACTCTCATGAACGGTAACTTGTACTTGCAATGCTTGTGGTACACTGTTTACTGTCCGGACGATACTTCATTGAGGGATGGGTGAAGCAGATCTTGTGTCCTGTATGGCTGTGTGTGGGGCTACCATGTTTATCAATGTTCCTGTGTTCCTGAGGCCGAAGAAGAGCTAGAAGTATGTGAGGCACGTAACCACGAATATCGGCTTGCATTTATGTAACTTTTATCAGCTGTAATTTTCCAGAAGGCAGATTCGTCTGGTATTTATCAAGTTCTTTTAGATACGGTCACTCTGAAAAATAATTATTATTCATTGTCCGATAAATTAGGGCTTATACGGTATGTACTACTGTCATTAAACTCTGCTGCACCCCGCCCACTCACTCCCTACACTACACACCCACTCACTCGACCCTCTAATCGCCCACATGTTCTGCTCTACCGTGCCCCCTCACTGACCTTGATGCCATTTCTTGTTCTTTCTGAAATGAAAAGTGATTGTCTTGGGCTTTGGCTGTGTCAAGTAGAGCTTGTTTCCATGGTGATGGCGGCTGGAAAGCAGCCATGCCTTCATCCATTTGTTGCCTAGGTAACCACACCTTAATTGCAGGGTCTACCTCATAAACACAATGCTGAGCACAGGCCACAATAACCTTTGCCCATGGGATGGCAGCCACTGGTGGGGATTTCCCCATATTGCGCCACACTCCTGTAGAGGCGTGTTCCTGTGGTGTACACCACACCTCACTCCACCTCTTCAGGATATGCTCGACTCTACACACAGAGAACAGAGGAGATGCTGTATAGTGGGAAAGTTTCTGCAGGGTAAACTTTTGAGTGGCTACATTTTGAAAAATTTGCAAATAATATTTTCGCAGATCCCCAAATATTAGCCACTTTACTTAGCTGATGGTGGTAAAGTAGGTTTCGTGTGTATCATGTGAACAAAGTGGCTCAAGGTGAAGGTGTTCGCCCCACTCAGACTTCAGTCAAATGTTCGAGGTTACTTTTGCTTTGAAATTGACCATCAAGCTTTGGGAGTGTACGCTCCGCCAGATCATCTCGTTTTAAGAACTGACAAGATGAAGAATAGCACAACTACCCTTTCTAGAAACAGCCAACAAAACCTCAGTGCCAATTACAATTAAATGAAATCATTTCATTAATACAACAAAGAACAAAGGTGCAGTTGCCTGGCCTATACGCCTACGTGAGGCTGATGCAATGTCAGAAATAAAGTCCTAAGACTTTGCAAATCAAAAGGTTGCAAATGTTGTGTTATCTGCGAAATTTGTGAAAATATTACTCTGTGACAATTTCCCGCTAAACGGTAGTCATGACTACCGCTTCAAACAC
>CAUJGJ010000371.1:5626010-5651010 GCA_963170055.1 Halisarca cf. caerulea
GAGTGGAACTATGGAAACATTGACTTGGGAAAGTCAACCGAGAACCAAATATCCCTCCATGAAACACACCAGTTTGTGGTGGCTAACACTGATCTGATGATCCTCCTTGGGAAAGACAAGGCCAGCTTGATGGACAAGGAGTTCAAGTGTACTTGCTACTCAGAAGACGGGTCTACCAGTGAGAGCAGGTCGGTGGTGATAAAGAGTCCACAGAAGGAGAAAAAGGAACCCAAGATCGAGCTTAAAGGTTTGTTACGACACACACACATACACACACACACATACACACACATACACACACACACATACACACACACAAACACAATTCCACCCACCCACACACACCCATCTGAATCCCACATGGGACATTTATCATGCACAACCCACTTCACCCATCCCCCCTCCCTCTCACTGCAGATGTGGTCCTGTTGGACGAGCCAAACTGTGCCCTCACTAACAAGGGACCAGGCTACGTGGCGGCCGACGTAGGCTGTCCCCTGCACATGGAACTCAAAGGATTGAAGAACCTCTACCTGGTATGCCACCCCAAGGACGAGCAAGCCAGCTGCGAGTGGCAGTACAACAGGAAGACATTGGGGAAGACAACAGAGAAGACAGAGGCAACACACAACACACACAAATTCTATGTTTTCGAGAAGAATTTGATGGTTTGCTTTGGGAAAGATGGAGCAGACAGCCTCTACAAGAAGGAGTTCTCTTGTGTGTGTCAGTCAAAGGATGGGAGCACCGTTCAGAGCAGAACAACTCTCCTCTCCTCACCTCACATAGCTTACTAGATTGCCATGCCAACCAATGACCTGCAGAATCACTTTTTAAAGACTGCAAATTTTGAAAAAAAATTTTTTTTAATCTGTAGTGTACAGTTCTGTATCTTGTACTATGTTCATGTATCTATCTTTGTGTATCAATTGATGAGTTGAAAACAAACATGCTTCTACAGTGTCGCTAGCGTTCGCACAGCAAATGGGGAGTTCATAAAACTAACCACATTTGCTGGAGTATAAGTCCAGCTCACACCAATAGAACCCCAGCTCACTTCATGTACAGTGCACACACACTGCTCACTTCATTAAAAGGAGGAACTTCAGGCAGAACTTGCACAAGCTCAAGTAAATACGATAAAGAACAAGGGTCTTGTTTATAACCCAAGGTGTGTGTGTGTGTGTGTGTGTGTGTGTGTGTGTGTGTGTGTGTGTGTGTGTGTGTGTGTGTGTGTGTGTGTGTGTGTGTGTATGTGTGTGATTCCAATTGACCTGTGGTGATGGTGTTGGGGTGAGGGAGGCTAAAGAGAGGGTGTGCATGCAGTCCCCACCCACCTGCGGTGCCGCTCCACACCTCATCCTCAGCCTGTCATCTCTGACAACCTCTGACATAAACAAGTTGACAAGTCCTTCATGTAGAAACCTCTCCAGTCCTGTCCCAACCAGGTCCACTGGAGAGAAATTAGTAGCCAGCCATTTCAGGGACCTTAACACCTGAGCATATGGGATAGCAGATTGGTGTGTGTGTGTGTGTGTGTGTGTGTGTGTGTGTGTGTGTGTGTGCGTGTGCGTGTGTATATGTGTGTATGTGTGTGTGTGTGTGCGTGTGTGTGTGTGTGCCATGAGGACAGTAGTACTCACTGCGGAGAGCCCTTCATCTGATGATGGTTTCATGTCCACTGGAAACACATCAACAGAGATTCTTGTAAACTTCCAGTTCTCTACATAAGAAAACTGAGCATGTAAGCCATCACAGACACCTCCGACCCTCTCATCACAGACACGTCCGACCCTCCCATCACAGACACCTCCGACCCTCCCATCACAGACACCTCCTACCCTCCCATCACAGACACCTCCAACCCTCCCATCACAGACACCTCCGACCCTCCCATCACAGATACCTCCAACCCTCCCATCACAGACACCTCCAACCCTCTCATCACAGATACCTCCAACCCTCTCATCACAGACACCTCCGACCCTCCCATCACAGATACCTCCTACCCTTTCATCACAGACACCTCCAACCCTCCCATCACAGACACCTCCAACCCTCCCATCACAGACACCTCCGACCCTCCCATCACAGATACCTCCAACCCTCCCATCACAGACACCTCCAACCCTCTCATCACAGATACCTCCAACCCTCTCATCACAGACACCTCCGACCCTCCCATCACAGATACCTCCTACCCTTTCATCACAGACACCTCCAACCCTCCCATCACAGACACCTCCAACCCTCCCATCACAGACACGTATGTCAACTCACTGGACCCCCAGCCTACTGTACCTAGTAAGTATCACGGCATGGCAGTCACACTTTACTGCAATCATACATGCTCCACTCACACACACACCCACACACACACCCCTACCCACTCCCTGCTCACGCACTCTTCCCACTCTCTTCTTATACACACCATCTCCCCACCCTTCCCCCAATCCCCTCTCACATACACCCTCTCCCCACCCTTCCCCCAATCCCCTCTCACATACACCCTCACCTAACATCCCCTACTAACCACTCTCCAAGGACTCAAGAACCCTTGCCCTCATCTCCTCTTTCTCCACAAGAACAACAACAGGGATGGGTGGGTGCGGGGCCAGCTTGTTGTCCAGTGCCCTCAAGGAGGAGACACAGGCGTGGAGAAACTCCTGCAGGTAACATACACACACAGGGAGCATGGTGTACACAGGGAGCACATGTACACAGGGAGGATGGTGTACACAGGGGGGATGGTGTACACAGGGAGCACATGTACACAGGGAGGATGGTGTACACAGGGGGGATGGTGTACACAGGGAGCACATGTACACAGGGAGGATGGTGTACACAGGGGGGATGGTGTACACAGGGAGCATGGTGTACACAAGGAGCATGGTGTACACAGGGAGGATGGTGTACACAGGGAGCATGGTGTACACAGGGAGCATGGTGTACACAGGGAGGATGGTGTACACAGGGGGGATGGTGCACACAGGGAGCACATGTACACAGGAAATGAGAACACAGGAAATGAGAACACATGAAGGATGAGGCAGTCGAACAGGAAGTACACAGAGGAAGTATTGGGGGTGGGTGAGATTAACAAAAGGATATACTCCGAGTGTGACCAGAAATGGTCTTTCCTCAGAGCAAACAGAAGCCATCTACAACAGGCAACTCTTCACCAAGTACATCACACATCACTCACTGCAGGCAGTCCACATATAGCACATACTGTACCAGGTGGTCTATATATAGCACATACTGTACCAGGTGGTCTATATATAGCACGTACTGTACCAGGTGGTCTATATATAGCATGTATTGTACTAGGTGGTCTATATATAGCACACACTGTACCAGGGGGTCTATATATAGTGTGACTATGTATAAGTCAGGCCCACCCCAGGGGGAGGGGAGGGAGGGGAGAGAAGAGTTGGAGAGGTTACACAGAACCCCCTTAGACAGCATGAAACTCGGTACACCAATACCTGGGCTGCACTTTGGGAGTGGGGCTGTCACCTCCCCTGCCTCATCTATTTCACTGTCAGACCCTCCCACCCGTTAGTTCACAATGGTTCCCCTCGGCTAACCAATGCCTGATTTTGCTATCCTCGTGAGAAACTTCTAAATGCAGCTATGCCATATGCTGTGCCATGCTACTCCACAATGTCTGCACACGAGTGTTGCAACACACCACAGGTCAGCGTTGCAACACACCACAGGTCAGCGTTGCAACACACCACAGGTCTGTGTTGCAACACACCACAGGTCTGTGTTGCAACACACCACAGGTCACAGCTGGTAAAGAACCCTAGCTAGCCAAGGCCTGAAGGTGGACCACATACACCAAGCACTGTGTATAGGTGGTCCGCTGGAGGCACTGGTACACACGCACACACACACACACACACACACACACACACTGTATGGAATGCACTTGGAGTAAGAGGAACATATGAAAATCTGACCTTATTTGATTTGTGATCAGGTTGCCATGGTAACAGCATAATGACAGCAGAAGACCCTTTCATTTGCACCATTAAAATATCAGAGACATCTCCAGAGAAACCCTTGTGGTATACAAGATAAAGATAATATGATATGATCAAGACTTATTGCTACGTTGACTTGCTTGTGATGTAACTTTCGAACAGATTCTCACGTAGTACAAACCAAGTGTACAGAACGTTTCGGCTGTGTAGACCTTTATCAGCTGTGAAACTGTTTACAGCTGACAAAGGCCTACATGGCTGGAAGTTCTGTACATTGATTCTGTACAATTGATCTGTGCTATGCGAAAGTCAGTTCGAAAGTTATATCATAAGCATGTAGAAATAAGCGGATCATTGATCCAATGCTGTGATCATCATGGGCATGTGGACATATACGTATGTGCACACACACACACACACACACACACACACACAACACATGGGCGCACACACACACACACACACACACACACACAACACATGCACACACACACACACACACACACACACACACACACACACACACACACACACACACACACACGATTATTAAAGTTGTAAAGTAATGCAATTACACATAAATGATAAATATTGTACCCGAACCTTGACACACAAATTAAAGAGACAAGACTTAGTGTTGAACGGAGCTGTTGTGTTGGAGCCTGAATGTAGGTCAGCCTTCCAGTGGACTTCGGACAGTAGGTGGAACTGTGAGGAGGGGAAGGAGAGGAGTGAAGGGGAGTTGAGGAGATTGGAGGGGGGAGGGGGGGAGCCAAGGTGTGCCCCTCCCCCTAACCCTAACACCTGGCCAGACTCAAATGAGGCCAGAGAAGGGCAGGATAATTAACAGCTAATGAGGTCATAGAAGGACAAATCACATTAAAACACTTTAATCCCATCCCAAGAGCCCACCCCCTCCTCTGGTCAAACATGAGTTGAGGCATGTAGTGCTGAAGGAGGTGTAAACAACTGATGCTCTGCCAGTCAGGGAGGCAGGGAAGCAGGGTGGCAGGGTGGCAAGGGTGAGTCCATAGGGCAAAGTCCACAGTAGAGTGTCAGAGGACAACACCCAGACAAATCACTTCATTTTTTTAATCATTTATACCAATTTTAAATATGATCTAAACAGCTGTTTACTCGACACAAATTGGCCTCTTCATCAATATAATTGTAGACCAAGCCAAGGGCCACAGCCAGCATGCAAACGCACCTGATAAAATATGCATGACTCATTGTAGCATAAGGGAGGGAAGGGGGGAGGGAGGGAGAGAGATCCTCTCCTCCTGTAGAGCAAGTGGCTACTCTGCCAAACTCTTCACGATTGAAGTGGGATCTCGAGGCTTCATCAATGATCAGAGTTTTAATGGTCTGTACAAGACCTTCAAAGTCACTAAAGAAGAACAAGAAGATGTTGAAAAGAAGATCGTGAGAAGTTGCATTGGGCAGTCGTATCGCATATGGTGTAAGTGGAATTGGCGTGAAGAGAACATCATCCCTGCTCCCTGAACAGACAATCACCCTTAAGGATCCTGTTATATATTACAGTTGTTTTAATTGTGCTATCATTCTAATGCTTAGGTAGTGGCTGAAACTTATTACATGTTCACCACCCTACATCTTACTCTCATGTTCACTACCCTACATCTCACTCTCCTGTTCACCACCCTACATCTTACTCTCATGTTCACCACCCTACATCTCACTCTCCTGTTCACCACCCTACATCTTAATCTCATGTTCACCACCCTACATCTTACTCTCATGTTCACCACCCTACATCTTACTCTCATGTTCACCACCCTACATCTTACTCTCATGTTCACCACCCTACATCTTACTCTCATGTTTTTGTATCTCGCTGAATAATAATGGTGACATGTTTGAAGAGAGAGAGAGAGAGTACCTTTCCTTTGCAGGCTGGATCTGGGATGTCCTCTGTTTGGCTAAACTTCCTCAATAGCCATTTCCATGGCAACAGTTGATCAGGAGAGAAATGGCTGCCTGCTCTTATCACAAGCAACGACCAGTCAACAGAGGAGAGGTGAGGAAAACCCTGTAATTGTTCCAGTAGATGTTCACTTAGTAATTCCTTCAAATCTAGCGAAGACTCATTTAATTTCCTAACAAAATGACAATAATCAGAAAATGACTTTTCATGTGATTTGTTTCCATAGCAACCACACAACAGCCAACTAACATCATTCTGAGTCTCTCCTGAGATGCCAGGTCAAGATCATAGTGCAGGAGGTCACGGGCAGTTTGCAGACTGAAACAAGTAAACAAGTAAACAAGATACCAACAAGGTAAACTGGCATGCATGTAGACTCACACAAGAGGCGTGGTGTGTAGAGAGGAGTGAACGCCCAGTGCATCAACCTGACCCTGCAGGGGCAACAAGGATCCCACCACAGGAAATGACTCTTCCTTTTCAAGAACTCTTCTTCTTAGCTGCAGCAGGGACATCCACTTCCTCCAGTATCTCTGCTGGATGCTAACCAGCACCTGTGCCCTCAAGGCTTCCAAGTGAGACTTCCTTTCTTCTTTGGCTGTAGCCATCTGCTCCTTGACAACAGCTTCCACCTCAGACACTACCACATCCTCAACCACCTGTGATTGGACTTCTCTCTTTGCTTGCTCCTCCGCTTGTGTCAGGGTATCACTGTGTGTGGGGGTGGTGTGTATGGTGTGTGTGGTGTGTGTGGTGTGTGCGGTGTGTGTGGGGGTACATCATGAACACACATGGCAGTACCATACATATATGCAAGGTGTACAAAGCTCAACAGTAAACCCATCCCTCAGCACCTCCACCACTCCACCCTCACAACCAACACACACCCGCACTACCAGCACACACACAAGACATGATACCAGCACACATACCCACTACCAACACACACAAGCACACACACACACACACACTACCAGCACACACACACACACACACACACACACACACACTACCAGCACACACACACACTACCAGCACACACACACACACACACACACACACACACTACCAGCACACACACACACACTACCAGCACACACACACACACACACACACACACACACACACACACACTACCAGCACACACACACACTACCAGCACACACACACTACCAGCACACACACACACACACACACACACACACACACACACACACACACACACACACACCACTACACACACACACACACACACACACACACACACACACACACACACACACTACCAGCACTAACCATACTCTACACTATAAACAGCACAAGTATAGTCAATCTGTACCATCCCCCCATCTCTATGGCCCCTCCCTCATCTGTAAAGCCCTCCCATCTGTACAGCTCCTCCCCATCTGTACAGCCCCTCCCCATCTGTACAGCCCCTCCCCATCTGTACAGCCCCTCCCCATCTATACAGCCCCTCCCCATCTGTACAGCCCCTCGTCTGTACACTCTCTCAACATTAGGCTCTACCTGTATGTCTGCAATACAACGTTCTTTGCTTCTTTGTCCACAACTGCCAAAAGAACACTCTCCACCGTCTCCACTGACACACACTCCAGGATATTCCTGTAAGGAAAATATTGAAGATACCTCAGTACACACTATACGCATCTACACACTGTACACACGCACCTATACCTCAGTACACACTGTACACACCCACCCATACCTCAGTACACACTGTACACACCTACCCATACCTCAGCACACAATGTACACACCCACCCATACCTCAGCACACACTGTACACACCCACCTATACCTCAGCACACACTGTACACACCCACCCATACCTCAGCACACACTGAACACACCCACCCATACCTCAGCAATGCTCTGTCTTTCAGAGCAGAGTCATATTCCTCTTGTGAAATGGACAGGCACTCCTGACTGACCACGCCCACAACAATGTCGGCACACACTTCTTCAGAGACCATCTCTAGAGCTTGGAATGAGTGTAGCTCCTCTCCACAAGCACCCCTCACCTCCTCCCCAATCACACTTGCCACCAGATCATCAACAACTGTCTCCAGCAGCTGCATGCACACAGACAGACACTGAGCACACACACTCGCCACTGACACTAGATGGCAGACAACAGCCCCACCTGGCCTGGAATAATGTTGGCAACTTGTTTCTGAAGAGAGAAGGTCTTCTCTGCTCTGGGAGTGCCATGCTGTCCAAAACTACACTGGGGTGTGTGGCTTTTCAGTGCAGGGAGTGGCCCACCATACACAATCTGTACATGTGACAAAATTGCTGCTCGTTTTTAAGTACGTACAAACAAAACTGTGGACAGTTAAAAACACATCACACACATGAACAGGTGCGTAACACACATACATATGAAACACAAACATACTGTATGTACATACATACATATGGATGTCCTTCATACATGAATGAAAACATATCATACACACATGCACACCCACCCACACACCCACACCCACACCCACACCTTCCACACACACAATACATGCTCACATGCACACACACATGAACCTACAGACGTCATACATCAAACCTGACCTCGCCATAACTAGCTGCACACTTGGAGTCCACAAGATCCGGCTCACTGGAGGGTGCCCACTGCCCCTCAGCAGTGAAGGAGTCTTTCTGGAAGAACACCCAAGTCTCGTCCACTTCAAGACCATGTGCTTGACAGAAGGGAGGGATCTGGAATGACAATGATAAATGATGGATAGAGGATAAATGATGGATGGAGGATAGATGATGGGTGATAGATGATAGATGAAGGATAGATGATGGATGATAGATGATAGATGATAGATGGATGATGGATGGAGGATAGATGATGAATGGATAAGGATGGGTGAAGATGGTAGTGAGAAAGGTGAGGAGTGAGTGACTTCAAGAAGAGAGCATTAACCAAGAGTGAGTGGTGAGGGTGAGGGTGAGGGTGAGGGATGACCATGGTAAAGAGTGAGTGGTGAAGGGTGGGTGGGGTGAAGGGTGAGAGTGGTGAAGGATGAGTGGTGAGGGTGAGGGTGAGGGTGAGGGATGACCATGGTGAAGAGTGAGTGGTGAAGGATGAGAGTGGTGAGAGGTGAAAGCTATGCTGACCTGTTCCTGTTGTAATCCCAACATCCTGGCAAGTACACTCTGATCCATATCAACCTTAGTCCTCTTAGCTGGGATGTGCGTGCTGTTTAGTAGTCCAAGAGCTGACATACGCAGCTAGCACATGAGGAGCACATGAGGAGCACATGAGGAGCACATGAGGAGCACATGAGGAGCACATGAGGAGCACATGAGGAGCACATGAGGAGCACATGAGGAGCACATGAGGAGCACATGAGGAACACATGAGGAGCACATGAGGAGCACATGAGGAGCACATGAGGAGCACATGAGGAGCACATGAGGAGCACATGAGGAGCACATGAGGAGCACATGAGGAGCACATGAGGAACACATGAGGAGCACATGAGGAGCACATGAGGAGCACATGAGGAGCACATGAGGAGCACATGAGGAACACATGAGGAACACATGAGGAGCTTGGTAGGATGGTGACTTACCTTTCTGAAGTACCTGAACAGGACACAGGAGTTGAGGAAACTTGCTGATCTGTGTAATACAATGGGATGTACACCAGTCAACTGCCTAGACATCTAAGTGATGTCTAGCCAAGAGTATGTATACATACTCAGTGAGTATCCACAACCCCTCCCCCTCGTGGTCATACCCCTCCCCCCTTGTGGTTGTACCTGCAGAGCTTGAAGAATCTGACAAAGTTGCCATTTTCCATTGAGGAGGCTACCTTGATGGCAAACTTAACCTGAGGTGAGTCCAGTACAGCTGGGGAGTACTTGGCGACTCTGCCCAGTGCATCTCCACTGGTTAGATGGAGGAGGATGTCATAGCAACAGAACTCCGCCTCATTCCTACAGGATACACCCTACAAGAAAAGATAGAAACTAGATTGGTAGACGGCCAGACATGGGACAGACAGACTGGCAGACGGCAAGACAGATGACCAGACATGGGACAGACAGGCAAGCATACATGGGGCAAATCACCCACCCACACAAGGAGGTGGGAGGGATACAGACCACCCACCCACACAAGGAGGTGGGTTGGGTACAGACCACTCACCCACACAAGGAGGTGGGTTGGGTACTGACCACCCACCCACACAAGGAGGTGGGTTGGATACAGACCACTCACCCACACAAGGAGGTGGGTTGGATACAGACCACCCACCCACACAAGGAGGTGGGTTGGGTACTGACCTGTATTCTAAGCTCTCTGTATGTCTCTATCAGACTTTGAATTGACTTCATGAGATGCTCCTGGTTGATGGTGGGGTCGTACACTGAGAGGTCCTCTTCACTAGACAGAAGATAACTACAGAGGATGTGGTACCTGAGGGGGGAGGGGTGGGGCATATTGACATAACCATGTACACAAAAAAAACATCCACACCCACACCCACCCACCCACCCACCCCCACACACATACACCCACACACCCACACACACACACACGCACACACACATGCACACACACACACACACACGCACACACACACACACACACACACACACACACACACACACACACACACACACACTCACCTAGCACACTTCTCCAGGAGTTCAGCTGCCTCTGGTGTTGACAACTGCTGCAGCGTAATATCCTTACGCACACTCCTCATCCTGTCCCACAGGAAGTCATACCACTCCCCTTGTGGTACACGCCCATACAGGTCCACTATCTCTACTATCAGGTAGTCCATGGTCATTTGAAGAACAGGCTGTGGGCGAACGTCATGCGGGAGGGGGCGATCCTGCAACACCAGCACACACATGTACACACGCTATTGACATGTGATGAGATGCCCCTTGACACCACTCACCTGGTCAGCAGCTGACTTGCTGTACTCCTTCACAGCAGCTATGTGGTCCACCTGAGTGGGGAGGGAGCAGTAGAAGTATCACACTCTAGATATACATATGTATGTTGACACACACACACACACGCATGCACACACACACACACAGTACCTGATCAGTTCCTGGGAGAACTTCAAAGCGGCTCAGCCTTCGCTGGTACTCTCTCAAATACCTCTCTTTCTCTGGGCACATGTCAGGACAGGTCCCAATGAGCACAGAATGAGAAGAGGAGGATTGCGAGTCTCTCATTCCTTTGTCCCTCTGCTCCAGAGCTTCATAGAGCTCCTTTGAGGACGTTCCCCCAGGGTGGGGAGGTAAGGGCAATGATGCTACCTCGCCAGTCCGGGGAGGGAGGGGCAGGGATGCCATCATCATGGCCGACTGAAGGGACAGGTCTTTAGCTGTACTGCTCCCCAAACCTCCTGAGGAGTACAAGCATTACACAGATAGTATACAGATAGTATACAGGTAGTATACCCTCCTCCTAACTCTTCTGCATATTCCTACATGCCTGACCCCTGTAATCTCCCGCATATTACCTGTATACTATCTGTATAGTGTGCTGAGGTACGTACACAGATCCTACACATGGGGGGTGGGGTGGGGTGCGGTTGGTGAGGTACACAGATCCTACACATGTGGGGTAGGGTGGCGTTGGTGAGATTCATCGATCCTACACATGGAGGGTGGGGTGGGGTGGGGTTGGTGAGTACACAGATCCTACACATGGGGGTGGGGTGGCGTTGGTGAGGTTCAAAAATCCCTACATCTGGGGGGTGGGGTGGGGTTAGTGAGGCTCAAAAATCCCCAGGGAATACTTTTAACAGTCATCCGCTCGTCTGAGACGACCAGATATCCTTGTGGGCAACCATAAATGTCCAACTGGCTTGCCCCCTGGGCAACCTATAGCTGTAGGACAGCTAGTGGCAGATATAAGTAAGCCACAATATAGGAAAAAATAAAGTATCAACAGTGCCTTATTCACAGGATAGGAAGAGTGAATCATTCCACCCATTCTGCATTTAATTCGAACAAGGTAAGCCTGCTTCCAACCATCGAGATCGTTCGTTGAAGGAAATCACCATTTTGAGTATGTGACCTAATGTCGCATTATTGCACAATCCGTCTTTCTTCGTGCAGCTGCTAACTCCATCGTTGTCAGTCGATCATAGTAATGTTGTTGGTCGAAATTTCTCCTTTTGGTTATCCAGTGAGCGCAATTGTGAATTTGAGGGTGGGGTGTTGCTTCAGCTAGCTTATAAGGCAAATTTAGTTTAGCCCCTTACAAACCCAAGAGTAGGCCATGTAGAAGTGTGGATATATACTAAAACATGTTTTAGTATCTATGGTAGAAGATGACCCTGATGATGACCTTGATGACAGCAGTGAAGTTTGCAATGGTGATGGCAACATCTTTAGTATCCATTAGCAATTAGCATACAGTTGGTTAACTGAAGAACTAAAAGCTACTCTTGTAACTTTGAAATTCTCTTTTTGTACGTAATTTGAGTTTAACACTTCGTACCTGTATATCCATCCAGCCTTACATGCATATATACTGTATCCTTGCATATCACCAATCATACAGCAGGAAAATTCCATGGACTGAAATGTTTGTGAATTTTGCACCGATTTTAAGGGACAACCTGAATTCACCAGGGACAACCTGGAATAACATTCCTTCAAAAATTGCCCTGAATCCCTACACATGGGGGGTGGGGTTCCACACGTGTGGACACCTGCAGCTGGCAGGCCTGTAACGTGGTAGAGAAACTTGCCTTCATTGATGCCAGCAATCTCTCTGGCTACCAGCTCCCTGTCAGCATGATGGATGGAACGGAGGTTGTAAGGATGGGAAACATACTTCGCAACTGTGTCCATCTCATGCGTATGGTCTATCTGTTCCAGACGAGGTTCCCTAACAATGAAAGCAGCCATGTTCCTGTCCTCCTCCTCATCATTTAACACCTGCTCAGAATCCTCCACTCCAGGGAAGTACTCATCCTCCTACGTATGGAGAGCAGAAGACAGACAAGGAGTGTACCAGCAGAGATGAGTACAGGGTGTTTACACACCAAGGACTGCACACCAAGGACCGCACACCAAGGACCGCACACCAAGGACTGCACTCCAAGGACCGCACACCAAGGACTGCACACCAAGGACCACACACCAAGGACCGCACTCCAAGGACCGCACACCAAGGACTGCACACCAAGGACCACACACCAAGGACCGCACTCCAAGGACTGCACACCAAGGACTACACACCAAGGACCACACACCAAGCACCGCACACCAAGGACCGCACACCAAGGACCACACACCAAGGACCGCACTCCAAGGACTGCACTCCAAGGACCGCACACCAAGGACCGCACACCAAGGACTGCACACCAAGGACCACACACCAAGGACCGCACACCAAGGACCGCACTCCAAGGACTACACACCAAGGACCGCACACCAAGGACTGCACACCAAGGACCACACACCAAGGACCGCACACCAAGGACTGCACACCAAGGACCACACACCAAGGACTACACACCAAGGACCGCACACCAAGGACTGCACACCAAGGACCACACACCAAGGACCGCACACCAAGGACTGCACACCAAGGACCACACACCAAGGACCGCACACCAAGGACCGCACACCAAGGACTGCACACCAAGGACCACACACCAAGGACCGCACACCAAGGACCGCACACCAAGGACTGTACTCCAAGGACCGCACACCAAGGACCGCACACCAAGGACCGCACACCAAGGACTGCACACCAAGGACCACACACCAAGGACCGCACACCAAGGACCGCACACCAAGGACTGTACTCCAAGGACCGCACTCCAAGGACCGCACACCAAGGACTGCACACCAAGGACCGCACACCAAGGACTGCACACCAAGGACCGCACACCAAGGACTGCACACCAAGGACCACACACCAAGGACCGCACTCCAAGGACCGCACACCAAGGACTGCACACCAAGGACCACACACCAAGGACCGCACTCCAAGGACTGCACACCAAGGACTGCACACCAAGGACTGCACACCAAGGACTGCACACCAAGGACCACACACCAAGGACCGCACTCCAAGGACCGCACACCAAGGACTACACACCAAGGACCGCACACCAAGGACCGCACACCAAGGACCACACACCAAGGACCGCACTCCAAGGACTGCACTCCAAGGACCGCACTCCAAGGACTGCACACCAAGGACCGCACACCAAGGACCGCACACCAAGGACTGCACACCAAGGACCACACACCAAGGACCGCACACCAAGGACCGCACTCCAAGGACTACACACCAAGGACCGCACACCAAGGACTGCACACCAAGGACCACACACCAAGGACCGCACACCAAGGACTGCACACCAAGGACCACACACCAAGGACCGCACACCAAGGACCGCACACCAAGGACTGCACACCAAGGACCACACACCAAGGACCGCACACCAAGGACCGCACACCAAGGACCGCACACCAAGGACTGTACTCCAAGGACCGCACACCAAGGACCGCACACCAAGGACTGCACACCAAGGACCACACACCAAGGACCACACACCAAGGACTGCACTCCAAGGACCGCACACCAAGGACCGCACTCCAAGGACCACACACCAAGGACCGCACACCAAGGACCACACACCAAGGACCGCACACCAAGGACCACACACCAAGGACTACACACCAAGGACCGCACACCAAGGACTACACACCAAGGACCGCACACCAAGGACCGTACACCAAGGACTACACACCAAGGACCACACACCAAGGACCGCACTCCAAGGACCGCACACCAAGGACCGCACACCAAGGACTGCACACCAAGGACTACACACCAAGGACCGCACACCAAGGACCGCACACCAAGGACTACACACCAAGGACTGCACACCAAGGACTGCACACCAAGGACCGCACACCAAGGACCACACACCAAGGACTGCACTCCAAGGACCACACACCAAGGACTGCACTCCAAGGACCGCACACCAAGGACTGCACTCCAAGGACTACATGTACGTACATGCACACCCGAGGTAAGTACTATCAGGGAAATCAAGGGTGGGGGAGCCTCCTTCCCCCAGGGCCACCTGAAAGAAACCCCACACACCACAAGACACACTTCACACACACACACACACACACCACAAGATACACTTCACACACACACACCACAATCCACCTTTGTTTTCTTCCTGCTGGTGGTGGCAGCATACTCCACGTCCTCCATCCCCGGATCCTCCAATGTGTTCTCCCTCCACTCCTCACCTTCTTGGGCAGGTGGGGTGGAGTGGACCACACTCCCCAGACGGTCAAATACACTCGGTGCACTACGCTTCCTTGGGTCACGTATTCCCACCACTTCCTGTTCATGTTTTTCAAAGTTCACTTCCTGTTTCTGTTTTTCAAAGTTCACTTCCTGTCTACCCAGTACATCCAGGTCACTTCCTGACACAGTACTTCCTGAGGGTGTGTATGGTTGAAAGCCCCTCCCCCAGGGCACACCCATCACAGAACTACTAGAAGAGATGGATGCAACATCACCATGCCCATGGTGGTCCCTCCCCCTGCCACGCCCCCTTCCTCCTCCCTCCATGGGACCTTTTGGCTTATGCCAGAACAGCTGTACAGGAACCTTCCCAATCCTGGTACCAAACCTCTTGGCCTCTGCTGCCTCCAACTGGTTAAAGAATGAGACTGCGTGTAACCACACACACACACACACACACACACACACATGTAACCACACACATGTACAAACATGTAACCACACACACGTACATACATGTACACACATGTAACCACAGGGTTGAAATGCACACATATCAAATTAATGCACTTCATATAATATATACATACACACACACACACACACACACACACACACACACACACACACACACACACACACACACATGTAACCACACACATGTACAAACATGTAACCACACACACGTACATACATGTACACACATGTAACCACAGGGTTGAAATGCACACATATCAAATTAATGCACTTCATATAATATATACATACACACACACACACACACACACACACACACACACACACACACACACACACACTAACATTGCTACCAAACTGGACTGTGGCAAATTTCTTTGCAGGGACACAAGTCAATTTCTCAACCTGCCCAAAGGTTTGGAAGTGCTTTTTGAGCACATTATATTTGTTGAGTTCATCGGGAATCCCCTTCACATGGAGTGCAGTGAAGGTCTGAATGTCTTCCTTGGTCAGCCTCCTCCTGGGGCTGGTCTGGTGGGACTGCCATGAGCTGACCAAGAAAGGAGGGAGGAGAGATGGTCTGTGTGTGTGTGTGTGTGTGTGTGTGTGTGTGTGTGTGTGTGTGTGTGTGTGTGTGTGTGTGTGTGTGTGTGTGTGTCATACTGACCCCTGAGGGTGGTTATGTGAGGGTTGGTTGGAGGTGATTGAGGAGGCAGTTTGGGCTGTGCTGAAGAAGGGGTTAACAGGAGCTCTAAGGTCTCTGGTGCTGATGCCACCCTCAACACCAACTGGCATATCAAATCCCTCCTCTGACACCATCCCTTGCGTATAGCCTTGCTCCTGACTGAAGACACTGATGGGCGGACCACCAGAGACCCACCCACTGGAAGGTAGTTCACTGGAGTCCCAGCCACCATAGGCAGGGGGAGGTTCGCTGTAGTCCCACCCACCAGAGACAAGGGACTGTCCTTGACCAGTGACAACACTGATTGGGTTGGAGGGACCAGGCACTGAGCTGTCAGCTGATGACATATCACCTGAATCAGCAAATCCAACACCTAGGACATAGAACCAGGTTCATACGTTACATAAGAACAACACAATTCACACGACGAGGACTACTTTTCATTATTCCCCTGCTCTTGAGGAGCTGCTGCGCTCTACCTATCTTTTGGGCTTTCTGAGATGCGTCTTTTGCTTGCTTTTTCTACAGAATCAGGAGCATGAAGTGCATGAGACCCTGAAACAAACACACAATCCACCAGACACGGAGGATTACCCTCATTTCTATTCGAAGATTGGACATTTTCACTTCTCCCTCTCTGCATCTGGATATTGCGCAATAGTATTGCCGACTATCACGTGACAGAACATGTCCGCTCTTTTCAGCAAGCTGGTTCTGCTAGGAGATTCGTTGACGCAGTTCGCTTTCTCGAATGGCGGCTGGGGTGCAAGGATTGCCGACCACTTCCAAAGAAGACTTGATGTAATAAACAGAGGATTTTCTGGATACAATTCGACATGGATCAACATAGCATTGCCAAGCATATTTGCAGCTCTAGGGGATGTGAATGCAGTGACAGTGTTTTTAGGCGCCAACGACGCGTCCTTGCCGTCCAACCAAAGGCAGCACGTACCATTGGACAAGTATAAATCTAATTTGGCGGCAATAGTGCAGCAGCTACTGAATATGGGACTTCCCAACGATCACGTGCTTCTGATCACGCCCCCTCCTTTAATTGAAAAGGTGTGTATGTGTATGTGTGTGCTTGTCTTGTGTGAGTACTTCCTAGAGTGATGTGGACCTGCCCTCTCCAGGCTTGGAAGGAGTTCTCAGCGTCCGAAGGAAGAGAAATGGACAGAGATGCTAAGGTCACTGCCACCTATGCAACTGCAGCAAAGGAGGTTGCCACAGCAATGGGAGTCCGGAGTATCGACCTGTTTCAAGCTCTCAGTTTAGTGGCAGAAGAGGATCATGTTGGGTTTGAGGAATGTTTTGTAGATGGTCTGCACTTGTCTCCAAAGGGAAATGAAATCCTCGCTCAAGCCTTAATCCCCGTGCTGGAGGAAGTGTTCTCAAAAGGTGCAGACGAGGTACTCCCTGACTGGAAGGAAGTGGACTACACCAACCCAGCAGAGAGTTTCAACAAAGCCTGATCTTATGTGCGTCATCTCCCACAGCCTTGACTTGAGGGTAGCATTCATGGACCAGGTCATTTAGTGTTAACTACACGTTAATAATGTATGTATTTGTTCATTACTTTGTGGAGGTAAGACGCCTGTTTGACTTAGTGCAGGAATATACATAGCAACAACTATAGTGGACCCGCCCCTTAAAGCAAGGACTATAGTGGACCCGCCCCTTGAACTAATGCATCAAAATCAAAGTGTAATTTTGTCAAATTGATATTGATTAGTAATAATTATTTAAACATTAATTTACGCAAACATTCCTGAGAATATAAACCTGTGTTTGTGTATGTTCTTGTGAAGTATATAACCACATACCTAATCACACACACACACACACACACACACACACACACACACACACACACACACACACACAATGTTCAATCGGTGCCTGTCTTGACGATCAGGATTGGTTGGCCCATCTTCTGGCCAGAGAATTGTCTTTGCTGCCTAAGGTCCATGGGCCTCCTACCAATGTTGACTCACTCTCCTGAGGAGGGCAGTACATATGACAGTATGTACGTATGTATATGTGTGTGTGTGTGTGTGTGTGTGTGTGTGTATGTGTGTGTGTGTGTGTGTGTGTGTGTGTGTGTGTGTGTATGTGTGTGTGTGTGTGTGTGTGTGTGTGTGTGTGTGTGTGTGTGTGTGTGTGTGTGTGTGTGTGTGGTGTGTCATCACAATGCTACCCTTCATTTATCACTCAGCACTCAGCACACTCACCCTTCTCCTAGCACTCAGTACACTCACTAGGCACCCAGCACCCAGCACCCAGCACCAGCACACTAACTCAGCACCCAGCACACTCACCCAGCTCCCAGCACACTCACCCAGCTCCCGGCACACTCACCCAGCTCCCAGCACACTCACCCAGCACCCAGCACCAGCCCACTCAGCTCCCAGCACACTCACCCAGCACCAGCACACTCACCCAGCTCCCAGCACACTCACCCAGCACCAGCACACTCACCCAGCACCAGCACACTCACCCAGCACCAGCACACTCACCCAGCACCAGCACACTCACCCAGCACCCAGAACACTCACCAGATCACTGGAGAGCCTGTTGGACTTCCTAGGTGGAGCTAGCCCAGCCCAAGTGTCAAGAGAAGAGGAAGTGAAGACACTACTATTGTCAGCGCTCAGTGAGGGAGGGTCAGTCCATTGTTGAAGGATGGAGGGCCTGTGACCATCACCTTGGGGAGAACAGTGGAGGGAGATGGGGGAATGAGAAGGGTGGAGGGAGAGGGATGGGGAGTAAGAAGGGTGGAGGTGAGGGGGGTGGGGAAGTGAGGGGGATGGGAGAGTGAGAAGGGTGGAGGTGAGGGGGATGGGAGAGTGAAAAGGGTGGAGGTGAGGGGGATGGGGGATTGAGAAGGGTGGAGGTGAGGGGGATGGGGAAGTGAGAGGGGTGGCGGTGAGGGGGATGGGAGAGTGAGAAGGGTGGAGGTAAGGGGGATAGGAGAGTGAGAAGGGTGGAGGTGAGGGGGATGGGGGAGTGAGAAGGGTAGAGGTGAGGGGGATGGGAGAGTGAGAAGGGTGGAGGTAAGGGGGATGGGGGAGTGAGAAGGGTGGAGGTAAGGGGGATGGGGGAGTGAGAAGGGTGGAGGTGAGGGGGATGGGGGAGTGAGAAGGATGGAGGTGAGGGGGATGGGGGAGTGAGAAGGGTAGAGGTGAGGGGGATGGGAGAGTGAGAAGGGTGGAGGTAAGGGGGATGGGGGAGTGAGAAGGGTGGAGGTAAGGGGGATGGGGGAGTGAGAAGGGTGGAGGTGAGGGGGATGGGGGAGTGAGAAGGATGGAGGTGAGGGGGATGGGGGAGTGAGAAGGGTGGAGGTGAGGGGGATGGGAGAGTGAGAAGGGTGGAGGTGAGGGGGATGGGGGAGTGAGAAGGGTGGAGGTGAGGGGGATGGGGGAGTGAGAAGGGTAGAGGTGAGGGGGATGGGGGAGTGAGAAGGATGGAGGTGAGGGGGATGGGGGAGTGAGAAGGGTGGAGGTGAGGGGGATGGGAGAGTGAGAAGGGTGGAGGTAAGGGGGATAGGAGAGTGAGAAGGGTGGAGGTGAGGGGGATGGGGGAGTGAGAAGGGTAGAGGTGAGGGGGATGGGAGAGTGAGAAGGGTGGAGGTGAGGGGGATGGGGGAGTGAGAAGGGTGGAGGTGAGGGGGATAGGGGAGTGAGAAGGGTGGAGGTAAGGGGGATAGGAGAGTGAGAAGGGTGGAGGTGAGGGAGATGGGAGAGTGAGAAGGGGATGGGAGGGTTGGGAGGGATAGAGCGCACAAGGGAAATGAGTGGAAAAAAGTCAGGGTTCATCAGGAGGGGGAGGGAGAAGTCAAACATGTTCCTCTCAGAGTAAACCCTAACCCCAGATCCTACATACATTTTAATTTGTACATAAACAAATGCACAGCATAATATACGGACATTGAACACACATGCACATGCCTGTTAAGGTCCTCCCACGCCCACCCACACCCACATACAAAGCCCTGTGAGTACACGTGCGTAACGTATCACTACTCCACTGTCAAGTGAACATTCCACACCACAAACATAGCACCAACAGCACCAACAGTACCAACAGCATAAACAATATCCACACTACATACCATTCACACTGTCCCATTGAGGAAAGGAAACATGGCTGCCAACCTGTGACACACTGTCTATATCGTCTGATCCTGGTAGAGTGGAGGAAGCCGTGGTTGTGCTTTCCTGAGGAGGGAGGATCCTGCACATAGGACAAATGAAGGTGGATTGTATGTAGAGGAGAGACGGGCAACACACACACACACACACACACACACACACACACACACACACACACACAACACACATGTAACTTGTACTTGTACACACACACACAACACACACACAACACAACACACATGTAACTTGTACTTGTACACACACACACACACACACACACAACACACACACACGCACACAAACAACACACACACACACACACACATACACACATACACACCTTGAACATTGTGTACATATAGTGAAAGTGATCAGTGGATCTCTGCCGTTATCCTGTGGGTGTCAACAAAATAGTCCCAACCTCGATACACACACACACACACACACACACACACACACACACACACACACACACACACACACCTGTATGGAAGGGAGGCGGTACTTAGACTTTCTTCGTGAGACCACTGACACACCTTCATCTTGGAGCAAGGCAGGGCACTCTGAGGAATGGGAACACACATCAAGGTGGGTGTGTTCTAGTCCAGTATAGCCAACCTGTTTGGCCTTCACCATTTTACAAGGCACCAAAATAGAGGGGGCAGAAATGGGATGGCTATGCCAGACTAGTTGTGTCAGTGGATAAACTCCCACCTTACCATAGAACTCCTGATGGCTGTCATCTGAGGAGTCATCATCCTCTTCTGGAGTGATGTATCCCACAGTCTCCACCTCCCTCACGCTGACCATCTTCACTGTGTGCTTGCAGGGAGCTTGTCTGTGTGGAGTACATTCTTGTAACATACACATGTGGGTGTGGTCATCATACACATGTGGGTGTGGTCGTCATACACATGTGGGTGTGGTTGTCATACACATGGTGGGTTTGGTTGTCATGCACATGGTGGATGTGGTCATCATACACATGGTGGGTGTGGTCATCATGCACATGGTGGGTGTGGTCATCATACACATGGTGGATGTGGTCGTCATGCACATGGTGGGTGTGGTCATCATGCACATGGTGGGTGTGGTCATCATGCACATGGTGGGTGTGGTCATCATACACATGGTGGGTGTGGTCATCATACACATGGTGGGTGTGGTGGTCATACTTAGACTCCCTGTGCTGCCTCAAGGCTGCCATCGCTGCGTCTTCTGAAACACTCTGACCAGCTGAGGGGTCTAGTTCATCCTCCGATTCCTCATCCTCAGACACACCCACCTTAGGGCATTCCTTTTCCCCAAACAGTTCATCCACTAAGTTGCTATTTTGGCTGGTTGGAATTAGACCTGAGTCAAATGACATTGAATGTAACACTGATAAACAATAACAAACATCAACAACAACAACCTTTGCCTTCAGGCAATGACAATGAACAATGCTTGATGGACAGATGGCCTCTTCTTGTTCCCTTGTTCTCCTTTGAGCTCTTCACATCAGAACTCTTCTTCAAGGAAGAGTGGTCCTTGCTGGACCTTAATCTTGGACTAGAGTGAGGTTTGCTCGGTGCTGCCTTAACAGCACCTTTGGATGAGGTTGCCACAGGTTTGGATGACACAGTCTGTAGAGGTTTGGACCCCCTTGGTGGAGCAGGGGACCTGGATGTTCTTGAGCTGGGTGGAGCGGGGGACCTGGATTGAGGTCTCACTCCCTGAGCTGTGGATGACCTCAGCTTTGGGGAGCCTGTACTTGTCAAGGGTTTGTGTGGAGCTGAGGAAGGATGGGGGACATGACAATACGACAGTGGGCGTGGCAGTAGGTGGAGCTGAGGGAGGATGGGGGACATGACAATACGACAGTGGGCGTGGCAGTAGGTGGAGCTGAGGGAGGATGGGGGACATGACAATACGACAGTGGGCGTGGCAGTAGGTGGAGCTGAGGGAGGATGGGGGACATAGAAGTGAGTGTGTTGGGGTGTGGTGCATGCAATATGAAAATTTATGACACTGAAAAATGAGGCCAGCTGAAAAATTTTTGTGCCACAAAAATTTCCTAATGTACGGTTTTCATCACCATTACCATTGTCACCATCACTACCATCATCATCATCACAACAATCACCATCATCATCACTATTATCACCACTATTACCTTTATCACCCCATCATCACCACCATCACCATCATCCCCCCATCACCATCATCATCAAGCATTTATCATCACACGTACACACCTGGCATTGGGGATGATGAAGGACGTAAGTTGTCTGAAGACTTTGACATCTTTGACGATGTTTGCCTTGCCTCAACTGTAGTCCCTCTGACCTGTAGCCGTGCTTTGTCTCTCGAGAGAGAAGGAGAGGAAGAGGGGAGGGGAGGGATGTCCTTCCCTGTGGGCTGGAGAGGAATGGGAGAACAAGGTCTACAAACAAACAAACAAACATAAACAACAAGTGTCAATAAACCACAAATGTCATCAAACAAACAAGAATCGCCAACAATCAAACAACAAGAGTCAGCAAACAAACAATAACAAATATCAACATCTGATAAAAACAACACACTCTGTACAGCAGCAGTACAGCTGTGCATGTGAGTGGGTGTGTCAGTGGGCGGAGTGGACCACACACACAGTGACAGGTGACATAGATGTACCTTTTTACTGCTGCGTCTGCTTCTCAGTATATTGATGAGGAAGGAGATTGGTTCAGGTGGTTGCTCTGATACAATACGACTCATCATCTCCTTCAATGCAAGAATAAACATTAAAACACATGGCCCATCAACTGTCCCCCGACACTCACACACTATCCATCAACTGTCCCTCGACACTCACACACTATCCATCAAGTGTCCCTCGACACTCACACACTGTACAATGGTTAGCAAGGTAGTTCTGTGACAACAGCCACATGCAGTGTAAACTGTTGTCCCTCGCTGTAGATACACTAGCACCCGCTTCGCATCTTGTAATGGTTTCCTAGAAGCCCATACACTCGCTCACTTCAAACAATTGGTTTATCTTGTGATGCTCCAGATAAACTTGCACATTCACACCATCCATTCTCTCTCCAATTCTCTAACATATACGCTCTACGCTCTCGACTGTTTCTTCTCGCAGGAGGTAGCTACAGATAAACAATCGGACTCCATTTAAAATCACGTGCTTGGCTGGAACAAAAATGGCGTTCCAATTAAAGTTTGAAGACAGTGATAGCGAGGACATGAATTCGGACAATCCTAGACGGGGTAGAAAGCGGCACTTGAGTTCAAGTAGTAGTAGTGAATCTAGCTATGGTTACGGTACAAACTTGGACAAAGCATATTCTAGCGAAGAAATTAGAAAGTCTTTTGAAGATGACCCACAATGGGACGGGACAGATCACAGCTATTCTAGTTGCGTTCCTGGAGGCGTTGGTGTAGGTGGTAAAGTTGTTGAGAAACTTATGACTGGAAAAAAATCATCTCCGGCCTCCCCTTTGTCCAATGGATCAAAGAAGCTATCAACTAGTGTGGATGAAGGTGGTGTGTGTTTTTGTGGTGATTCCCAGACCTCAGGGACTGTCAAGTGTCATAGATGTAGCAGATTGTACCATAACGACTGTGTTGGGTTCACTAGGCAGAAGGCAGCCATGATCAAAGAGTTCTACTGTCCTTCCTGCATGGACGGCGACCCTTCGTTGGTGACAGTGTTCAGGGAGAGAGAGGCTGTGTGTGAGGACAGTGCACTTGACCAGATACTGCCCAAACAGCAAGTGAGGAAGCGAACTAGTAACATGTGTGGTGAGTGTGAGGGGTGTGTGAGGGAGGGGGACTGTGGGAAATGTCGATTCTGTAAAGACATGAGGAAATTCGGTGGTCCAGGGAGACTGAAACAAAAGTGTGTAAAGAGACAATGCCACAAACTCTCCAGACATTCTCAGCACAACAACCAATCCCTCGGTCTTAGCTCTAAGATTACTGGTCCATCAAAACCCCCACTGCGAGCTGCACCATCCAGTAATAAAATGGCTGCCAGGAAGGGTAAGCAGAAGAGAGGAAGGAAGGCAAAAGCTGCTCGCAGAGTGAAGCCATCCAGTGTATCATCCCTTAATGATTACACTGGACGTCATCGTCGTGGTAACCAGAAAATGTTTGAAGATGACATGTTCCCCACTGAGCAGTGTATAGGTCCCAGTTGCCAGCTTGCCGCCCGTCTCCATTCCAAATACTGCAGTGATGAATGCGGAATCCGACTTGCCAGAAAGTACGTATGTACGTGCATACACTGACAGAGTACTGTGCTACACTGTACTGTATTTATAACATACATAACAATACATACATACATAACAATACATACATACTTACATATTTATATTAACAGAATATCCCTACCTTCTGTACTTTATACTGTAGACGTATTGAGAGGTACTTGCCAGAGAAGCTGGCAACCCACGATGGGAGCTAC
>CAUJGJ010000371.1:5656010-5671010 GCA_963170055.1 Halisarca cf. caerulea
CACACACACATACACATAGTACATGGAGCACACTGACTGCCCCCCCCCCCACACACACACCTACCTTGCAGGCTAGTGTGGCTGTTGTTGTCTTCCCGATCCCAGGTGGTCCTGAAAGAAGAGCTGCCTTGAACTGCGACCCATCACCACCCCCTGTTTGGAGGAAGGAATATCACCATGACTACCATCTCCTAGGAAACACAATATACACACATACCCCATCCCCACGCCTTCTTCCCCCCACCAGCTCCAGTTGTCCTGTTCTGCTCCCAATTTCTCAGCCAACGTAGCAATTTGTTAGCGCAGCTCTTCTCCCCTTGTTGACCGATGATCTGTTTCAAGGATGTTGGCTTGTACTTGTCCACCCACATCTCCTGTCCACTTCGACCAACGGATGAGGTAGTCACTGCCTCATCCGTGGTGCTACTAGATGTGGACTTCATGCTACTAGAAGTGGTCTTTGTGCTACTGGACGTGGTCTTTGTGCTACTGGATGTGGTCTTTGTACTACTAGATGTGGTCTTTGTGCTACTAGATGTGGTCTTGACAGCTTTAGTGTCCTCGCAGCTTTGTCCCTTACCAGGTAGAGTTCTGATTAGCTCCAGCAACTCATCTTCATTCAATATCTTAGTACCTACCTCTTTAGCCTGTATGTGGTGTCACAGAAAAGTAAACAGAATATCTTGTTCCCAATGTGCATCCATATAAATATGGCACATGTACGCATGCACACACACACACACACACACACACACACACACACACACACACACACACACACACACACACACACACACACACACACACACACACACACACACACACACACACACACACACACACACACACACACACACACCTTTGCCATCTTACTCTGTCCTGGCTCCCTGCCCACCACCAGGTAGGATGTTTTCTTGCTAAGGCTAGAGGTCACCTTACCCCCATACCTCTTCACTAGATCCTGACATTGGTCTCGATAGAGAGAGTCTAGTTCTCCAGTCACTACAAATGTCAAACCCAATAGGCAGTTCGGTTTCCCTTCTGGAATGGGTTTGGAGCCTGGGTTAGCTGGACCAGCCTGCTGACGCTGCAGGTAAGCACGGTAGCTGGAGCCTCTTGTCAAGGAAGGAGTAGAACCCTTCACTGGACTGGTGGGTGTGTCCTTGGATTCAACTACAGAAATACAAGCATTTCACTAACTTCTAGGCATACACAGACTAGCATGTTGTCCCACTTTCTTTGGGTGGTTTAGAAGGAGTCTTGACCAGTTTGAATGGAGCGGTTTTTGTGGAAGATGATACTTTGGCTTCGTCGGCCATTTTCTTCAGCTTCTTCACAGGAGGTGTAGAAGGCGTGTGATCCTGATGGGCATAACCATGACTACCATGACAGATAACAACTCTCACAACTGAACAGTACTAACCTCTGCTCCAGGGCTGTGATGACGCTTGTTGCTTGTACCATCTTTGCTTTCTTCCTCAAGTGGCTGTTCCATTTCTTCCTCAATCTCATCCAAAACCTGTGACATTTCAGCATCATCAATTCCAAAGTCTTCAATAACCTCATCTTCCTCATCCAGGACCACAGGGGACTCAGCCAAACCTGTTGCAACCTATGAACACATAGAACACCCTAACCACACACCTACCACACCCACACTGCACACCCGCCACACAAAGTATTTATGGATACTGCACTGAAATAACCTTTGCTAACTTCTTGCTCATTACTTTCTGAGACTTCCTGGGTGTGGCCTTCCTGGGTGTGGCCTTCCTGGGTGTGGTCTTCTTGGGTGTGGCCTTCCTGGGTGTGGTCTTCTTGGGTGTGGTCTTCTTGGGTGTAGCTTTAGTCAAAGATTCAGTTCGTTTGATTGGCTGATCTCCAAAAAACTCTAAAGCTGATGAAACTAGTTTGATTTTAGATTGAGGAGACTTGGAGATGTTCTTAGAAGGTGGCTTATGAGGAGATTTCTCTAGGGATTTCTTTGGGGATTTCTTTGATGAATTTCTTTGGGATTTCTTTGGGGGAATCTCTTTCTTAATCATTTTTGAGGGTATGTCATCATCAGAATCTACGTACACACAGACAAGCAGCAGTGGTAGTATGGGGAGTGGCAGGTCCTGATGTTAACTACATCAGGATGTTCACTACACCAGGGTGTTCACTACATCAGGATGTTCACTACACCAGGGTGTTCACTACATCAGAGTGCTCACTACACCAGGGTGTTCACTACACCAGGGTGTTCACTACATCAGGGTGTTCACTACATCAGGGTGTTCACTACATCAGGGTGTTAACTATAAAGGGTGGATATACGTACAATAGAGAAATTCTATTTAGCAGGAGTAAATATGTTCTAAGGTCTAAGCTTGACATGTCCATGTTCATTATAGAGAGGTTTGATCGCAATTACAGATCATGTCCATCTCTACTACTGTAGCTTAAATTCCTTGCGTGAAAGAACACTACCACAAGCACATTGACAAGCACTCTCTCCTGATAGCATAAAGGACTCACAGGGAGATCAAGTGGTGGATAGACATGACTACCATTCACCCTTCTGCTTCAGTCTAGAGGTGATGTCAGTCATGAAACAAGAAGCAAAATGATGGTCTCAGGTGTGTGATGGTCTCAGGTGTGTGATGCTAAGGGTTGTAGACTAGCTGGTTAATGGGGCATTCCTATCAAAGATTAAGTGATCAATCTACCTATCTAGCCCCGCCCACCTGAATCAAACTGCAAACCCTTGGTGAGTGGACGCTTTCGTCTCCTGACAACATTGTCTGATGAGGGACCTGATTTAGATGTGGGCTGTGAGGCGATCCCTTTGTCAAAGTCATCATCATCGTCTTCAATGACAATAGGCTACACACACGATAAACAGTTGCCACAATTCACGAATGAAAGGGTCGAGAGAATGGTGCAATGAAATGTACGAGAAACTAGATGTACTAAATCAAACATGCCAACTCTCACGCATTATGCGCATTATGCGTGAGACTCACACATACAGGCCTGACCTCATGCTCTCACGCATACCAGGTCATGATCTCACTCATTATGGAGTTGAAGTATAAGGCCTAATGATTATTCATAGCCTGTGTCCAGATTACAGACAACACAATCAGCAAGTGACTATAAGTGATCTGTACTCAAAGGAAGAGTACCCCCCTGTGGCCAATTACAGAACAAAACAACCTATAGCAATAAATCTATGCCATTTTATCACTCTTGAGTCATAACAACTACTGTACATCAGCTGCAGGCCATCCTAGGCATACAGGTATACCAGGCCTTGATCATTCATTTCTATAGTCAGTTCACGCTGTCTGACTTTTATCACAGCTTTTTTCATTTTAGCTATAGGAATGGCCATTCATTGAATGTGCACATGAGGATCAATGTGCCTTTAGGTGCGCAATTTGCATTGTTATTAGCTGGCATCGACAGGTCTCACTCCTGACATGGGAAATATCACTCATGCTGAGGACAAGCCTCACTCATGCAGATTAATTAGGTTGGCATCTCTGCTAAATTGAGCGAAGACTGGATCACTACGTCCAGTACTGCACGTCCGTACTTGATATGCGAACAAGCTACAGAGCTTATGGTAAGCTACGAAGTGGATCAACTTACTCTCTTAGATCCTTTATCCTTTGCCGATTTCTTATCTTTCAATTTGTTTGATTGTCTCTTAAACATGTCCCGAATATCGAGAGACTGCAGTGAAAAGATGAAGTAAAACCCATTGCAATGAAACAAAACTGAGTGTCAGTTACCATTTTAAACTCGATTCCTGAGAAATGACCGCTGTAGGGAGGAGTAAACGATTGGTGATGGAGCAGCACAATTTACCCGCGAGATTAGACCGCCATTTTCTCTGTGCACGTGATGCCATATAATTGATCGGTTTCAATTAGAGTCTCCATCCTTACTCGACCCAACAGTGTGGGGTCGAGTATCTATGTTTCCATTAATTTAACAAATGGTTTTCACGCGAGCCTCAAGTGGACACATGGCAATGCTCTCCCCAGGTAGCTGATTAAGGCATGTCGGTCCAACACGTGTTCCTTTCTAAAGTTTGATGCTACGTACTTCTAGGAATGCATGCCTGCATCCATAGATTATTAGGCCAGGCAAAATTGATTCCCAGTTTATCGTCAAGCCTTCCAAATTATAGCATGAGGGAGGGAGGTCAATTTTCATTATTCATTTATAATGAAATGCACTTTAAATTATTATTTATACATACGTATTCGTATGTATAAATTGTAATACTACAAACTATGTAAAGAAACAGATGTATTACAGTATATCCTTTTATTTGTTCTAAGACTAATACATGTACAATTACACAGCATACTAAAATCATATTTTACACACAAATTAATGAAAACAATATGTAGGGTAGTAATGGCTAGGCTCATCTATGATCACACAACCACAAATAATGAATAATGAAAATAGTCGGGCGCAAGCCAAATCACATGCAGGCGGAAATGACATAAACTGGGAATTAACTTTGCCTGGCCTTATTGGAAATCTATGCTTAGTACAAATCATGTTAGTGCCCAAACTGAAGCTGCAAGCAATTTGTGATGCATTGCATGTATGCATATGTGATGATGATGTACGTGTGGACATGTTCAACACGCCTTAAATTAATTATTCTGGGGAGAGCACTGCATGCATGGGGAGCTGAGAACATTAATGGCCACTGAAGGAGTAATCCTGCATAGCTAGTTAACAAAAAAGGCATGAGGAGTGTAGTAAGCCACTGTGGCTAAGGTTTCCATGCCTCCAGTGTGGAAACATAAGTGGGCAGAACAGAATTTGGAAATTGCCATAACCAGATACAACCCATTGACTCAGTGCTTGGCTTCCTTCACATGCACATTCATTACTGCATATAGATTTGTTCTTTTGCCTGTTTGTTAGGTGGTTACATTATTGAGCAAGACAGTACAAGCTGACAGCTTGATGATGAAGGGTTCAAGACCCCATAATATTGGCAATACATGTGGTACCACAATCCTCTCGTCATTTGCCACTGCGTCCCTGCATGCTTCCCTCTTGCAGTTTGCAAGTGGGCAAACCAGGATTGCAGTCAAGACCACTTCACATGCACTGATTGCATAATGGCAAAGGGGTAGCCCCTCCTTCAACTACTACATCAGGCACCAGAAGCAGTTTGCCACTGTTTTTGATTCCAATCTCTATAAAGACAGCTGAAACACAAAACGATTGGGATATGGAGCAGCAGTTTCCCCATTAGTTCAGACAGCCATTTTCATAGGATGCCTTTACATAATACAATGGTAAGAGAACAGTGAGTACTAACACAGATAACAGAATACAAATGGACCAGAATTCTCAGTTCTACACACTATCCACGGCTCATAAGAGCATGGAGTAAGGCCGTTCTAGCGTCTTCTTCAACGTGGCCAACCATTCTGCTCCGACAGCTCCATCTACAACCCGATGGTCACAGCTCAGGGTGACACTCATCACATCTGACATGGAAAACCTGCACATGGGGAGTAGAGGGTTAGAGAGTAGGGGGTCAGGGAGTAGGGGGGTGGAGGGTGGAGGGAGTAGAGGGTTAGGGAGTAGAGGAGGGTGGAGGGAGTAGAGGGTTAGGGAGTAGGGGGGTGGAGGGAGTAGAGGAGGGTGGAGGGTGGAGGGAGTAGAGGGTTAGGGAGTAGAGGAGGGTGGAGGGAGTAGAGGAGGGTGGAGGGAGTAGAGGAGGGTGGAGAGAGGGAGTAGGGGGGTGGAGAGGAGAGTGGAGGAGGGAGAGTGGAAGGAGGAGGGTGGAGGGAATAGGAGATGGGGGGGGGGGGGGGGGGGTACCATACCTACCCTTGCTCACTGTTGTCATTGGCAACAGGTCTCCTCTCAGCCCCACCCACAGCCAGGATACATGCCTGAGGTGGGTTGATGACAGCAGAGAAGTTCTTTACTCCATACATCCCTAAGTTGGAGATAGTGAAGGTACCACCTTGGAACTCTTCTGGGCGCAGTCGACCAGATCGTGCCTTCTCTGCCAGTTCCTTTGTGTCATTGCTGATCTGAACAAGACCCTAATATGGAGAGCCAAACATTAAATGTTTTGTGTGTGCTGGACATGTGTGGGGTTGGGTGTGTGTGCTGGACATGTGTGGGGTTGGGTGAGTGCTGGACATGTGTGGGGTTGGGTGTGTGTGCTGGACATGTGTGGGGTTGGGTGTGTGTGCTGGTCATGTGTGGGGTTGGGTGAGTGCTGGACATGTGTGGGGTTGGGTGTGTGTGCTGGACATGTGTGGGGTTGGGTGTGTGTGCTGGACATGTGTGGGGTTGGGTGTGTGTGCTGGACATGTGTGGGGTTGGGTGAGTGCTGGACATGTGTGGGGTTGGGTGTGTGTGCTGGACATGTGTGGGGTTGGGTGTGTGTGCTGGGGATATGTACCTTTTGGTCTGCATTAAATATGATTGGAGTGATCAGTCCTCCCTCTGTGCTGACAGCCACACTGATGTCCACTGAATGGTGTCTGTTGGAGAACAGACAAGTAGAGACAATGATCATGTGCAAACCAAACAAGTAGAGAGACCGACACAATTCTGGACAAATGACAGCACACTACTGGGCTAAGGGCAGCACACACTACTGGGCTAAGGACAGCACACACTACTGGGCTAAGGGCAGCACACACTACTGGGCTAAGGACAGCACACACTACTGGGCTAAGGACAGCACACACTACTGGGCTAAGGGCAGCACACACTACTGGACTAAGGGCAGCACACACTACTGGACTAAGGACAGCACACACTACTGGGCTAAAGACAGCACACACTACTGGGCTAAGGACAGCACACACTACTGGGCTAAGGGCAGCACACACTACTGGACTAAGGACAGCACACACTACTGGGCTAAAGACAGCACACACTACTGGGCTAAGGGCAGCACACACTACTGGGCTAAGGGCAGCACACACTACTGGGCTAAAGACAGCACACACTACTGGGCTAAGGACAGCACACACTACTGGGCTAAAGACAGCACACACTACTGGGCTAAGGGCAGCACACACTACTGGGCTAAGGGCAGCACACACTACTGGGCTAAGGGCAGCACGCACTACTGGGCTAAAGACAGCACACACTACTGGGCTAAGGGCAGCACACACTACTGGGCTAAGGGCAGCACACACTACTGGGCTAAAGACAGCACACACTACTGGGCTAAGGACAGCACACACTACTGGGCTAAAGACAGCACACACTACTGGGCTAAGGGCAGCACACACTACTGGGCTAAGGGCAGCACACACTACTGGGCTAAGGGCAGCACACACTACTGGGCTAAAGACAGCACACACTACTGGGCTAAGGACAGCACACACTACTGGGCTAAAGACAGCACACACTACTGGGCTAAGGGCAGCACACACTACTGGGCTAAGGGCAGCACACACTACTGGGCTAAAGACAGCACACACTACTGGACTAAGCAGAGCTCTAACCTTCTAATCGCTGTCTCCATCCAGGAGGAGTTAACTTCAGGAACTTCCCTCAGAGAAAGAGCTGATGCCTTTACAATGAAATCGTTCACTGACAACTTGAACTCCTTTGTCTGGCTGTTGAGCTCCTTGCGAATCCTACAACCACACCATGCAAACATGTACACACACACACACACACACACACACACACACACACACACACACACACACAAGCTATAGCTGTAGTCCCAACCTTAGAATGTCGTCCATTTTAATGTCCACCGTTAGATAGTAGTGAGGAATAGTCTGCTTGGACTGGACCAGACGTAATGCAATTGTCTGCAGAAGGAATGGCAGACAGAACACAGCCAACACAAGTGTGCAACAGACACATGCATGCAGGCACACACCCACCCACCCATCCACACATGCATGCAGGCACGCACACACACACACACACACACACACACACACACACACACACACACACACACACACACATGCATGCAGGCACACACCCATCCACCCACACATGTATGCAGGCACACACACACACACACACACGCCCACACATGTATGCACACACACACACACACACACACTCTCACACATGCATGCACACACACACACACACACACATGCATGCAGGCACACACTCACCCACCTGCCCACCTACACATGCATGCACACCCACGCCCACACACACACACACCTACACATGCATGCACACCCACACCCACACACCCACACACCTACACATGCATGCACACCCACACCCACACACCTACACATGCCGGCACACACACACACACACACCCATACAGCAAACCAACCTTTCTCATTCCTGTTAGAGGGATATCAGTGAAGCCACCTGGTGGAGCTGGTGTTGTTGAGGATGGTGAAGTGGGAGTGGCTTTGAGCACATCACGTGATGTCACTAACCCACTGTAGCCTGTTCCCTGAAGAGTGGTAAGGTCCACACCTCTCTCCGCGGCCACTGTACGGGCGTATGGGCTAGCAAACACACGCCCACCAGAAACTGATGTGGGTTGAGACTGGGGAATTACAGGGGGCTGCTGAGCAGTGGGTGGGGCAGCAGTGGGTGTGTCCATGGGAGGTGAAACTACTTGCTCAGTCTAAGAAGTTGAAGGCCACGAATGGGATGGATGGGGCAAGGAACACATAGACCAAGAGCAGCTTCACATGTACACACAATGCACTGACAGGAGTCACATTGTGTCACAGGGTAGGCATACGTACGGCTCAATGCATGCACATGATGTACACACACACACACACACACACACACACACACACACACACACATACACATACATGCAAACAGACGCACACACACACACACACACACACACACACACACACACACACACACACACACACACACACACATGCGAACACACACACACACACACACATGCGAACACACACACACACACACATGAACACACATACACACACACACATACACACATACACACACACATACACATGTACGTACACACACACTAGGGTTGGGCAATAATCGTGATAATTGTGATATATTTTTCTATTGATAATCATATCATCAGTGATTTTTGACATCCTGATTTATCGTAATATCGAGATAATCACTGCACACATCCGCTTATGACCTCTTTCCAATTCAAGTGTCAGCATAATACTGGGTTAGGAGTACCCAAATTTCAAGGGATTTGCTGCATTTACACATACTTTGGATTCCAGTGCTGTACGATTAACGATTATCATGATGATTGTGAATTTTGTTGGACAATAATCATGGCTGATTAAAACCAATATTGCCCATCCCTAGTACACACACACACACACACACACACACACACACACACACACACACACACACACACACACACTAACAGGAGAAGGATCTGTCTCCACATCCTGGAGGTCCTTGAAGGCTGGAACATCACTCTCACTGTCAGTAACCACACACAGCAACTGCCAAACAAGAACTAGTGAAACATCATCATTTCAACCACAAACACAACTGTACCTTCCCCAGGGGGATGTCCCTAGTCCCAGCCGGTACCAATATCTTGGCTATGTACCCGCTAACTGGGGATTCCATCTCCATGGTAGCCTTGTCTGTTTCCACTTGAGCAAGAACATCTCCTTCCTCTACAAACTCCCCTTCCTTCTTCTCCCAGCTAACAATGGAGCCCAGTTCCATAGTTGGGGAGAGAGCAGGAAGGGACACCTTCTTGTGTTCTGGGAGATCTATAGGAGAAGGAGCGGAACAGCTGTGTGCTGTGTGTGCTGTGTGCATGTGTGCTGTGTGCTGTGTGCTGTGTGCTGTGTGCTGTGTGCTGTGTGTTGTGCATGTGTGCTGTGTGCTTAGTGGGAGCATCAACAAAGGGTGCACAACTGCTTACCATTGGGTGGGGCTGATGGAGTGGGTGGGGCATGTGAGGAGCCTGCTGGGGTGGGTGTGGTCCCTGCTGTGTCAGCCTACATACATCACAACAAACTTAACATCACTACCTCACCAAATACATACCATAAGGTGCAAGGGATTTCCCCTATAATATTTTTATTGTTATAATATTTTCTCATTTAAACTGGGTAAGCCATTAGCCAAAGGTTACTGCCCAGTATCCCACACACTCACTCACACAAGCACACAATCAAAGTACGTCCATAAAATTCTAAATTAGTTTGGTGGCTGCAGTAGGTCATCTTCTCATCCATTACCAAGTTGGTGGCAGGGGTGCAGGGAAAAACAACTCCAAGTAGCACACAGTGGGATGGTGCCCCTTCTTCACAGCTAAACTTCCAGTGCTGACCTACTGAGCCACCAGCCTCCCTCCCTCCCTCCCTCCCTCCCACCCCCCTCAACTGAGCCACCAGCCTCCCTCCCTCCCTCCCACCCCCCTCAACTGAGCCACCAGCCTCCCTCCCTCCCTCCCTCCCCCAACTTATAACTTGTAAGGCTACAATGTTACTATAAAATGAATAACCACAAAATTTTCAAACTTCACATAAAACTAGTCAAAGGCTGACTTTACAGAATCACGTAAGACAGTTACACAATGGTCTACGGCCACACCATGGTCCACACACCATGGTCTATGATCACACAGTCTCACACATCAATTTGCACTTCTAGTGCTAAGATATTGTACCATCACACAAGCACTCTCCTCCCTCACCCGTCACACTTCAGCTCTTCACCCTCACCCATAACACTAGCACTCTTCACCCTCATCCATCACACCAGCACTCTCCTCCCTCACCCATAACACTAGCACTCTTCACCCTCACCCATCACACCAGCACTCTCCTCCCTCACCCATCACACCAGCACTCTTCACCCTCATCTATTACACCAGTACTCTTCACCATCACCCATCACACCAGCACTCTTCACCATCACCCATCACACCAGTACCCTTCACCCTCACCCATCACACCAGCACTCTCCTCCCACACCCATCACACCAATCCTTACAGGCGCAGTTGTGGAAGTTTCTTCTGCAGTGAAGTCCTTGAAGAGTCCAATGTCTTGTTCATTCTCTGTCACCACACAGAGGTCCTGGAAAGAACCATTGGGACAGAGGCAACAACAGTGACCACAATGCTCACCAATCACCACTCAACTATGAGAATACACCATAAGGGATGGGATGGTCTAGACGCCTTTGGGCACTAGGTGTGTGACAGTGTGTCTAGACATCACTGGGCACTGGTGTGTGACAGCGTGTCTAGACGCCTTTGGGCACTAGGCGTGTGACAGTGTGTCTGGACTCCACTGGGCACTAGGTGTGTGACAGTGTGTCTGGACTCCACTGAGCACTAGGTGTGTGACAGTGTGTCTAGACGCCTTTGGGCACTAGGTGTGTGACAGTGTGTCTGGACTCCACTGGGCACTAGGTGTGTGACAGTGTGTCTAGACTCCACTGGGCACTAGGTGTGTGACAGTGTGTCTAGACTCCACTGGGCACTAGGTGTGTGACAGTGTGTCTGGACTCCACTGGGCACTGGTGTGTGACAGTGTGTCTAGACGCCACTGAGCACTAGGTGTGTGACAGCGTGTCTAGACTCCACTGGGCACTAGGTGTGTGACAGTGTGTCTAGACTCCACTGGGCACTAGGTGTGTGACAGTGTGTCTAGACTCCACTGGGCACTGGTGTGACAGTGTGTCTGGACTCCACTGGGCACTGGTGTGTGACAGTGTGTCTAGACGCCACTGAGCACTAGGCGTGTGACAGCGTGTCTAGACTCCACTGGGCACTGGTGTGTGACAGCGTGTCTAGACGCCTTTGGGCACTAGGTGTGTGACAGTGTGTCTAGACTCCACTGGGCACTGGTGTCTGACTGCATGTTTACACATGTAAGTGGTCTAGATGCAAACACTACATCTCATTCTTACCTTCCCCAGGGGGATGTCCCTAGTGCCAGCTGGTACCAATATCTTGGCTATGTACCCGCTAACTGGGGATTCCATCTCCATGGTAGCCTTGTCTGTTTCCACTTGAGCAAGAACATCTCCTTCCTCTACAAACTCCCCTTCCTTCTTCTCCCAGCTGACAATGGAGCCCAGTTCCATAGTTGGAGAGAGAGCAGGAAGGGACACCTTCTTGTGTTCTGGGAGATCTATAGGAGAAGGAGCAGAACAGCTGTGTGTATGTTTGTGTGTGTGTATGTGTGTGTGTGTGTGTGTGTGTGTGTGTGTGTGTGTGTGTGTGTGTGTGTACATGTGTGTGTGTGTGTGTGTTTGTGTGTGTGTGTGTGTACATGCATGCACAAGGGACAATGCAAACCTGTTGAATAGAATACTCTATGTATTGGACTTGAGAAAGCAGCGGAATTACGCAAAGCATTTCGTTGTAACAGGTACGAACTAAAAGAGAAGGGGACAAGAACTAAGTAATGTATTCAGGAATGCGACGTATACAATGGTTCTGATATTCCAAAGAAGATTGACCAGCTGTCAGGTTATTACAAGTACAATAGATTTTCAGGCGGGGTACCTCTGAAAAACTTGACGTGTCCTAGAAACATCTGATAATAATCTAACACAAGCTGGAACGACTTTCCAAGAGCCCGTAGCTCTTGCCAATCGCAAAAGTCCCCTGGCAGCCATTTTCCAGACTTTCAGAAGGGAAAAAATGGCTCCCATTGTAGTACATTTTTAAATTCCTTCAATTTTATACGAGAGCATCCATAGCTGTGTTTTGACGATGGATATTCATCCCTCCTACTTAACAGAGGGGCTCATAGATGTATGCTTGTTACTGTATGAGGTATTTACCTGTAACTTAAGCCACTTCATGCTATATACTTTTTACAATTTGATTGCAGCCCTCCACCTTTTCAAGTAACTGCTCCGATTTCCTCGACAAGATGAAGCAAGGCAGTGCATATCCGCTTGTGAAGAGAATCAAAAGGTTTGCAAGTTGTAGTGAATGTCCACGTACATGCTTTTTCTATGGGTTGTGTTTCGTTATGTACACGCAACACAGGATCGTGTTCGCGTGGTAGTAGCATCTGGTCCACGTGGTATGTACCGTATGTACTTCCACGAAACCCTCGTTGTGTCTATTCCTGGAACCCCATTCTTGTGGGAAATGAGATGGTGTCATCTTTTGCATATGGTGTCATCTTGCTGTCCTCCCAACTCGTTCATTCTGCTCCTTGTGCTGCCCAGAAGATGAGCCACAGGGGTCACATGGTGTGAGAGTGGTGACGGGTGCCTGTGGGGATGTGGTGTGAGGGTGATGATGGGGGCATGTGGTGATGCGGTGTGAGGGTGATGATGAGGGTGATGATGGGTGCCTGTGGTGATGTGGTGTGAGGGCGATGATGGGTGCCTGTAGTGATGTGGTGTGAGAGTGGTGATGGGTGCATGTGGGGATGTGGTGTGAGGGTTGTGATGGGTGCCCGTGGTGATGTGTGGTGTGAGGGTTGTGATGGGTGCCTGTGGTGATGTGGTGTGAGGGTAGTGAAGGGTGGTTGTTGTGATGGGTAGGTACATATCGTCATGACGACCAAAATGAGTCAGTATCACCCATGTCCTTGACTACTGTAGCTTTATTGAAGAATTTCTTGGCAACCAGGAGGAGGCTGAGGTGCAGTCTGACATGGTCCATTCCTTTGTTGAGGTGTGTGTGTGTGTGTGTGTGTGTGTGTGTGTGTTTGTGTGTGTGTGTGTGTGTGTGTGTGTGTGTGTGTGTGTGTGTGTGTGTGTGTGTATGTGTGTGTGTGTGTGTGTGTGTGTGTTTGTGTGTGTGTGTGTGTGTGTGTGTGTGTGTGTGTGTGTGTGTGTGTGTGTGTATGTGTGTGTGTGTGTGTGTGTGTGTTGTGTGTGTGTGTGTGTGTGTGTATGTGTGTGTGTGTGTGTGTGTGTGTGTGTGTGTGTGTGTGTGTGTGTGTGTGTGTGTGTGTGTTACAAATGTACATGCCCTGAGGCCTATCCTTAGTCTCCTTTCGCTGACTCTGGCTTTATTGCTCATGAGGTAGTCTTTGTACATTAGTCTGAAATTTGATTTATGGAATAAAATGGAGGAAAGGTCTGCCTAAGTGAGACTAACATATCCCATGACCAGTACATGCAGAAGCCATCTAACTGCTATTTCCTGTCACATTTGAGGAAACTGTTATTCCCTCCATACTGGGATCATGAGACCCATTCAGCTGGCATGGGTCGTGTGTGGGAGGTGCGCTATGCTAACAGCTGTTGGTTGCTACTGGGGGCGTGGTTTGGGCGTGATCAGGGCTTCTGTATATCATGTGAATTTGGTTGTAAATGACTCAGGTGGTGGAGACCTGGTAAAATGACTCAGGTGGTGGAGACCTGGTTGAATGACTCAGGTGGTGGAGACCTGGTAAAATGACTCAGGTGGTGGAGACCTGGTTGAATGACTCAGGTGGTGGAGACCTGGTAAAATGACTCAGGTGGTGGAGACCTGGTCAAATGACTCAGGTGGTGGAGACCTGGTTGAATGATGTCACAAGTCTCTTTAGTTTGTAGTCCAGTCAGTCCAGTTAGGTCTGTAGACTCCTCGCACTGTATGTCTTCAGTGTCAGTTGTGGGTTAACACTTGTAGTTGCTGCATTCACTGTTAGCTCGCATGAAATCCATAGCACAAATGAGAGTTTTGGGATTTGCGGTATACACACGGGATGTTTAGTAATGAGTAGGGGAAGGCCTTGTGTGTGTGTGCGGGAAGTGGTGTAGATCCTGCCCACATGCATGGCTGCCCTAGTCATGATCGTTGCACCCTGTAAGGGAAGGCAGGATCTGCGACTGGAGCACTCAACTTGGTCAATCCACTCTCCCACTTCCCGCCATCACCCATCACTCTCTCGACTCTCCCAACTCCCACCAACACACATCACTCTCTCCACCCTCCCACCTCCCACCATCACCCATCGCCCTCTCCACCCTCCCACCTCCCAACATCACCCATCGCCCTCTCCACCCTCCCACCTCCCACCATCACCCATCGCCCTCTCCACCCTCCACCTCCCACC
>CAUJGJ010000371.1:5676010-5678510 GCA_963170055.1 Halisarca cf. caerulea
TCCTGAGTGAGGACACCCTCCTGAGTTAAGACACACTCCTGAGTTAGGACACACTCCTGAGTGAGGACACACTCCTGAGTGAGGACACACTCCTGAGTGAGGACACACTCCTGAGTGAGGACACACTCCTGAGTCAGGACACACTCCTGAGTGAGGACACACTCCTGAGTTAGGACACACTCCTGAGTGAGGACACACTCCTGAGTCAGGACACACTCCTGAGTCAGGACACACTCCTGAGTCAGGACACACTCCTGAGTCAGGACACCCTCCTGAGTGAGGACACACTCCTGAGTTAGGACACACTCCTGAGTTAGGACACACTCCTGAGTGAGGACACACTCCTGAGTCAGGACACACTCCTGAGTGAGGACACACTCCTGAGTTAGGACACACTCCTGAGTGAGGACACACTCCTGAGTGAGGACACACTCCTGAGTGAGGACACACTCCTGAGTGAGGACACACTCCTGAGTGAGGACACACTCCTGAGTCAGGACACACTCCTGAGTCAGGACACACTCCTGAGTCAGGACACACTCCTGAGTCAGGACACACTCCTGAGTCAGGACACACTCCTGAGTCAGGACACACTCCTGAGTGAGGACACACTCCTGAGTGAGGACACCCTCCTGAGTTAAGACACACTCCTGAGTTAGGACACACTCCTGAGTGAGGACACACTCCTGAGTGAGGACACACTCCTGAGTCAGGACACACTCCTGAGTGAGGACACACTCCTGAGTCAGGACACACTCCTGAGTGAGGACACACTCCTGAGTTAGGACACACTCCTGAGTCAGGACACACTCCTGAGTCAGGACACACTCCTGAGTCAGGACACACTCCTGAGTCAGGACACACTCCTGAGTTAAGACACACTCCTGAGTTAGGACACACTCCTGAGTGAGGACACACTCCTGAGTGAGGACACACTCCTGAGTGAGGACACACTCCTGAGTGAGGACACACTCCTGAGTCAGGACACACTCCTGAGTGAGGACACACTCCTGAGTGAGGACACACTCCTGAGTGAGGACACACTCCTGAGTCAGGACACACTCCTGAGTCAGGACACACTCCTGAGTGAGGACACACTCCTGAGTTAGGACACACTCCTGAGTGAGGACACACTCCTGAGTGAGGACACACTCCTGAGTTGGGACACACTCCTGAGTGAGGACACACTCCTGAGTCAGGACACACTCCTGAGTTAGGACACACACTGTCCGTATGCTAGCACACATTTTGGACAACTTGTATATGAGCACACCCCTCCTGTACTCACACCCCACCACACACCCCTTCTATACTCATACCCCCCACACACCCCTTCTGTACTCATACCCCCACACACCCCTTCTGTACTCATACCCCACCACACACCCCTTCTGTACTCATACCCCCCACACACCCCTTCTGTACTCATACCCCACCACACACCCCTTCTGTACTCACACACACGCACACACCCCTTCTGTACTCATACCCCCCACACATCCCTTCTGTACTCACACCCCCACCTTCTTTACTCACACCCCCACCTTCTGTACTCATACCCCCACCTTCTGTACTCACACCCCCCACACACCCCTTCTGTACTCACACACCCCACACACCCCTCTTGTACTTAACATCCCCCACACCCACCCACTTACTAATAAGAACAATAACACACATTTTATGTATTTTTAGGATGCCAAGTTCTATCAGAAAGTGAGATTGTTGCGATTCCTTCGGCCCCATCATTGTGATGTTCCCGGAAGCAGCTCGGATACTATTGAACTAGCTGTAACAGGTTAACTTACATATGTGCTGTGTGTGCTGTGTGTGCTGTGTGTACTGTGTGTTCTGTGTGTGCTGTGTGTGCTGTGTGCGCTGTGTGTGCTGTGTGTGCTGTGTGCACTGTGTGTTCTGTGTGTGCTGTGTGCACTGTGTGTTCTGTGTGTGCTGTGTGCACTGTGTGTGCTGTGTGTGCTGTGTGTGTACTGTGTGTACTGTGTGTGCTGTGTGTGCTGTGTGTGCTGTGTGTACTGTGTGTGCTGTGTGTACTGTGTGTGTACTGTGTGTGCTGTGTTCATGTACGTATCATGAGAGAATGTGGTTGTTTTGAAGTTTCTCAATCTCCTCTTCCTCAAGAACTGATGCAGTTGGACAACGAACAGTACAAAGCTCCTGCAGAGAAGATGGGATTCGTGCTCAATGCCATCACTATCTTGTCCAGTATCCACAGTGTTTACATACCAACTTCTGACCTGCCACACCCATGTCACACCCCATTTGAATGATGCAATCACCCCTCACCAGTTCTATTCCAGCCTCTGTTCCTGTGGTTAACCCTCCAGTAGTGGGAGAGACTTTAACTCTGTATTGTTTGTCTTTCAGTAGATCTATGGAATGTTAACCCACACATGTGCTCTGTCACAGGAGACCACTCAGCAGGCACACTCCATCCCAGGAGAGCCCTCAGTACAAAGGGGGGGGGGTGGCTGCTGTGGAT
>CAUJGJ010000371.1:5688510-5691010 GCA_963170055.1 Halisarca cf. caerulea
CTCTTTGGACGATCACGTTTGTTTAGCAACAGCTGCTCTTCTTTCCCGCCTTGTACCACGTGCTGGTTTGCTTTAATTGTTCTTGCTTGCAACTATCGAAGCATTTATCAAGAACCGAATGAACGGAAGACGTACTAACAAAGGGTTGGCCCGTGTAGGCCAGTCGTCCTACATGTCTGGAAAGACGCGGAATTATTTCATCGAGTCTTGGTCAGCTTCGCCTTCTCCAACGGGTAAGGTTGAGCCCGCCTGTCTCACCCTCTGCAACCAGGAGGGAGGACCACCCATGCATCACATCTACTGCGATACTATGCAGCGATTGACCACTGGACAGACCAACACGCTCACCATTGAACTGATGAGTGGAGGAACGATAGAGATCTATGCAGAAGACGAAAAGGAATGGCGCCGATGGACCAAACATATCGCACTCCTCCTCAGTATCCCGCACTACCCCATCCCCGAGGAACCGAGGGAGGTCACTCTACCAAACGAACTACTTAACAACGTTGACCCTCGCTTTTATGATTCAAAAGGAGGTGAGGATCAGATCCTGTGTGTGTGTGTGTGTGTGTGTGTGTGTGTGTGTGTGTGTGTTCTTTGATGTCATGTGTGTCTTGTCTCTCCCCGTTTCGCAGTGATGGCATGGGGATTGTGTGTGTTGCAAGACGGGATCGGTGCCAGGGCTAGTTTAAAGCACGCACTGTGCGTGGCGGTCGTGACAGAAGACGATCAGGTTAAGATTTTCCCTTGGAAGGTGACGGCGCCGCAGATCACATGGGACAGGAACAAGTTAAGAAGATCTGGAAGTATCGGAGACTTAGTGTTCCTGGAAGCAGGTCGGCGATGTCGGTTCGGCCCTGGTCTGCTCTGGATGTACACCAAATCGGAGGTTGCGTTAAGCCTACGCGAAGGACTCCATACGTGAGTCTTCTTTGTGGTCTAAACCGCAGAGGAAACCCAATGAATGCTGCGTGGGAGTCGATTGTTAGCGTGTTTCGTCTCTTCATTCCGTAGATTTTTGTTCAAAGGCAATAAGGAAGTGGCTATGACAGCGAGGAGGGGGTCCCAGGTGTCCATTTGCTCGCAGAGAAGTTCTGGAGTAGATGTCTCCTTCGACTCTGGAGGAATGTCCCAGACTCCAGAAGGAAGTGGTAGTGGTGTGTTCTGTCGACAGACAAGTTTCTTGAGCACTGACAGTGTGGCCAGCGACTCGGGTATTGGAAAGAGCAGAAGTCCAGAATACAAACCACCTGTTCCTCTACACTCCCACCCTTCACTCAGGAGAAAGCACTGTTCTCCCAGTCGTGGTAGTGTCCAGTCTTTCAATGACAGTGACTCTCCCGAGCCCGAGGACATCACTCCAGCCCGATCTCAGACCATGCCTGTTGGAATGATGAGACAAGTCTCAGAAGACTTATTTGATCTTGATGGTGTGTCAGAAGATAGGAGATCCCCACCTCAGCAAGCAAAGGCAGATGACCAATATGTCAAGATGAATCGTTCGAGCCAGTCTCCTCCAGATACTACAAAGGATTATATACCCATGGCCCCAAAGTGGTCGTCTCCTCAGAGTGGTCCTTCCCATCTGAATGTTAGTGAGCCAGGTGGCCTGCACTACCCACAGAATCAGGAGAAGCTCATGAATGGGATGAATGGTTTGAATGGAATGAGCCCTTACGATAACTGCAAGTTGAAGTCTCTCCCTCGTAAGCCGATGGCACCTAACAGTTATGACAATGTTCACATAAAGCCTCATTGGGAAAACTACGAAAACACAGCCATTACCAAAAATCGAACTGTTAAATAATTATGCAGCCTCTGCAGGACACGTTTGGCAACATTTTATCCCACTCACAGACATTGACTAACCCCTAATACTACAATTTTATGACGCTGTACATAAGTTATTCTTATTTATTGCAGTGGCTCTTTGTGTGTGTGTGTGTGTGTGTGTTGTATGTTGTTTGATTATGAATGATTTAAATGATTTCTTGGATTTCTTGATTATCACTGATCGACACACTATGTGCTCTAGACATGCCTCCTCCAGTCATCCTTGGATACGAGGACAGCTATATAATATAGCTAGGACTGTACACGAATAGGTCTGCATGCATGCATGCATGCAGACCACCTTATAATTCCCATACACACATCAATTTAACGTATTGATCTTAACTCATATTCACTTCATATCTGCATGCTAATCTAGATCTTTGTACTACTATGCACCTGTTTAACTTTATAAGATTGTGAAAAAAAGCAGTTACTCAAAATTCGATGTGCTGTATAATTTTTTAATTGGGGAGGGAGAGGATTACGCAATAGACTGTACCACTTATAAGATGGCGGGGACTGCCAAAGTTTGCGAGCACTACTTGAGGGGACGTTGCCACTATGGAGACAAATGTCGATTCGTGCACCCGACAGATCAGACAAAACGAGCAGGTAGGCCTCTACACGAATTTATCATTTCTTAATTTAATAAAGCATACGT
>CAUJGJ010000371.1:5696010-5713010 GCA_963170055.1 Halisarca cf. caerulea
TGGTTCGAGGTTGCCAACACATTTTGTGGGGTATAATCCCACCTTTTGGCCCAGAACGGATATTTTACCTCAAATTGTGGCTCTTTTTGGAGACTGAAGAACACATCTACCACAAACAATGACTTGAACATGCGTGCCCTAAAGGATAAGCCCTAAACTGTGTCAGTCAGAAAACAGACAGTCCAACTAAACAAAGAATTTTTAATCTTGGCCTACTTGCAATCTCAATACATCATGGTAAAATGCCTAAAACATGCAATGCTTGAATTTCTGCCGGCCAATTCTTACAATTCGATACAGAAGATGTATGGTTTGTGATTTTAGTATTTGGGATACTGAATGTGTCGGCCATTTGTAACATAGTCTTGTTCCCAGTCCCATAAGTGCTATTGGGACCACGGTAAACAGTCCTGTACAATAAACCCTCTATAATAAGGACACCATTGGGACCACAGTAAACAGTCCTGTACAGTGGAACCTCTATAATAAGGACACCACTGGGACCACAGTAAGCTGTCCTATATGTGGAGGTGTCCTCATTTTGGATTTCTGAGGGTGTAAATGTGCACGTCAATGTAACTGATGACAAACAGGCAGAGCAATGGTATCCTGATAAAGGAGGTGGTGGTATTTCAGAGGTGTGCTTTGATAGAGGTTTTCCTGTGTCTGTATGGTAAGGTCTGTACACGGTCACAGCTAGTTGATCTATGGACTTATCCAGGTCTTGTCCTAACACTAGTCTCCATAGAAGGTGTTATTACCTAGTGCAGCAGGTCTGATGTTATTACCTAGTGCAGCAGGTCTGATGTTACTTTGGGAATGCTTTGGGATTGTCATGTGAACAAAGTGTGATGTTGCATCACATGATGTCATCAGGTAGGCGTGTTGCATTATCACATGAGCATTGCCAGGGTTCCCATGTATGGAAAGGTTTGTATGCTGGTAGAGGGGTGTGTCCACTGATGAAGGGGTGTTCACTGGTGGAGGGGTGTTCACTGGTGGAGGGGTGTTCACTGATGAAGGGCTGTTCACTAGTGGAGGGGTGTCCACTGATGAAGGTGTGTTCACTGGTGGAGGGGTGTGTCCACTGATGAAGGGGTGTCCACTGATGGGGTGTCCACTGATGAAGGTGTGTTCACTGGTGGAGGGGTGTGTCCACTGATGAAGGTGTGTTCACTGGTGGAGGGGTGTGTCCACTGATGAAGGGGTGTTCACTGATGAAAGGGTGTTCACTGGTGGAGGGGTGTTCACTGGTGGAGGGGTGTGTCCACTGATGGAGGGGTGTATCCACTGATGAAGGTGTGTTCACTGGTGGAGGGGTGGAGGGGTGTGTCCACTGATGGAGGGTGACCTGTAGTGAACCCTCTCTGCCTGTGTCCCTCAGGAGTGCCATTCGAGATGACATGAAGTGTTGGGTTGAAGGGAATATATGGCCTCTCTCCAGCTATAGCTATGCCTGGAAGACTCCATCCCTACCGGGTGTGTGTGTGTGTGTGTGTGTGTGTGTGTGTGTGTGTGTGTGTGTGTGTGTGTGTGTGTGTATAGTTTAGTACTCTGTATTATGCATCACTGACTTTCAGGACTTAAAGACTATTCACCAGAGGAGCTCAGATGGGAGGCCTATCAAGCTACTGCCAGTGGGAAGCTGGAGACCTATGTACGTGTGTGTGTGGGGGGGGGTGGTAGTGGGTGTGTCAACATCATATACAAAGGTTATACTGTTCTAATGTACATGATCTGTGGAGATGTGCGTGATTGTATCAGAAACAATGTAAAGAGTATTAGTTGCATCAAATGTGTGTAATTAGGACCGTAGTGAGTTTTTTTTCAGTCACCTCAGCAAAGACGGGTTGAGCTACCACCGCTTTTGATTGATTTTTCGGGTAAAAACTCTTCTATTAGGCCCATTTGAAGTCACTTTGGATGTGAGTTATTGACAAGGTGTTTAACATAATTTACCATAGCTACCACTGGTGCAGAAAGACGTTTGTGCGCTTTGAGGTTAGGCAGAAGATTTATTGCGAAAGCTAACTACATTTCAGCTATACAGAGAAATAGAAAACTCACTTTTTGTGCCTCCTGCTTCCAAGCAGCTCTATTGTAGATCACCACACAACACATTGATGTACAGAACTAAGCCATATCTTAGGACAACTTTTTTGTTTGTGGAAATTTGTCTTTGGATTCAGCAGGGTTGTAACATATTTGTTTGGGGGCTGCAAATTGGTTTGCCACCTGTAGTGAGATGTTCTGCCACATGACTGTCATGTGTATGTGACGTTTTCGTTCTATTTCAAATGTAACCAAGTGATATTAAAAGATATAACATGCACTGATACATGAATAGTGCATGCCATATGTAATCATAGATTTGTACAGGTCTAAACAAAATATGAGTTGAATGTCTTGCTAGTGGCCCTCTGCTAGTGGCCCTCTGCTAGTGGCCCTCTGCTAGTGGCCCTCTGCTATTGGCCCTCCACTAGTGGCCCTCCGCTAGTGGCCCTCCGCTAGTGGCCCTCTGCCTAGTCACTAGTAGTGGCCCTCTGCTAGTGGCCCTCTGCTAGTGGCCCTCTGCTAGTGGCCCTCCGCTAGTGGCCCTCTGCTAGTGGCCCTCTGCTAGTGGCCCTCTGTTAGTGGCCCTCTGCCTAGTCACTAGTAGTGGCCCTCTGCTAGTGGCCCTCTGCTAGTGGCCCTCTGCTAGTGGCCCTCTGCTAGTGGCCCTCTGCCTAGTGGCCCTCTGTTAGTGGCCCTCTGTTAGTGGCCCTCTGCCTAGTGGCCCTCTGCCTAGTGGCCCTCAGCTAGTGGCCCTCTGCCTAGTGGCCCTCTGCCTAGTGGCCCTCTGCCTAGTGGCCCTCTGTTAGTGGCCCTCTGTTAGTGGCCCTCTGCCTAGTGGCCCTCTGCCTAGTGGCCCTCAGCTAGTGGCCCTCTGCCTAGTGCCCCTCAGCAATCTCAAGAGGATCTCTGGAAGGATGGTCTTGAGATGATTGGGCTCCTCTGATGGACATAACAGCTGCAAACTCAGTTTGTATCCATTTGCATTGATGGCTCTCCTGTGTGGGGGGACTGTGTGTGTCTTTCTTTCATTAATCACGGAGGCCAGTCTTTGGTAAAAGTTGGTTGCAATTCTGTCCATCCCTCCTGTTGTAGACATCACTAGGGGCATGAAACTGGAGTGTTCAATGTCTCTGACTCTGGTTGGCTTCATAGTGCCTCTTCTTTACCGTTTCATGTTTCCTGTACATATGTGGCTTCAAGGAAGCATCTCTGATTCCATTGGGTGCTTGAGTTATAACAATAAATACGTTTTCAAATCTTCCTCCCCAGAACCCAAACATGGCAATGTCAAGTTTTGTAATCTCTGTCACATTTATTTTGGCAGAACAATGAAAATTGGAGTTGATTGTTACAGGCTGTAAGTGAAGCTGACTCCATAGCAAACCTTTGAGAGTGTAGCTCTGTCGTGATGTCTCTGACCTCATTATGTCTTAATGGCCTCCAGTTGGGTATGACAGTGTATGGCCTATACTGAATGGTTGCCTACAGCAGCAGTGAGATGGTGGATTCTTCGAGGGCAGTGAGATGGTGGATTCTTCGAGGGCGGTGAGATAGTGTATTCTTCGAGGGCGGTGAGATAGTGTATTCTTCGAGGGCAGTGAAATGGCGGATTCTTCGGGGGCAGTGAGATGGTGGATTCTTCGAGGGCAGTGAGATGGTGTATTCTTCGAGGGCAGTGAGATGGTGTATTCTTCGAGGGCGGTGAGATAGTGTATTCTTCGAGGGCGGTGAGATGGTGTATTCTTCGGGGGCAGTGAGATGGCGGATTCTTCGGGGGCAGTGAGATGGTGGATTCTTCAAGGGCAGTGAGATGGTGGATTCTTCGGGGGCAGTGAGATGGTGTATTCTTCGAGGGCAGTGAGATGGCGGATTCTTCGGGGGCAGTGAGATGGTGGATTCTTCGAGGGCAGTGAGATGGTGGATTCTTCGAGGGCAGTGAGATGACGGATTCTTCAGGGGCAGTGAGATGGCGGATTCTTTGGGGGCAGTGAGATGGTGGATTCTTCGAGGGCAGTGAGATGGTGGATTCTTCAAGGGCGGTGAGATGGTGTATTCTTCGAGGGCAGTGAGATGGCGGATTCTTCGGGGGCAGTGAGATGGTGGATTCTTCGAGGGCAGTGAGATGGTGGATTCTTCGAGGGCAGTGAGATGGCGGATTCTTCGGGGGCAGTGAGATGGTGGATTCTTCAGGGGCATCCATAGCGAAGCAGATCCTTTTGGTCTTTTGGCCTCCCATTGATTGCAAATTTAGCACCTTGTGGTACTATGCTTTGCATACATCTAGAGGTATAGGTAGTGGAGTGCTATGTGTCTGGAGGTATGTGAAAGGGTGTGTTGTGGGCTATCCTGACATGCTTGGTATGTTGACAGGACATCAGGGAAGGGTGTGTGCTATATTTAGAACTGTGACCACATGCATCCTGGTATGTACTCACTTTGTTACCATAGAAACAACAAGTGTTGGGATTGAAGCAAGAGGCGAGCACTTGGAGGCAAAGATATGCATCCATCACACTCCAAGAGACAAAGCAACTCATGGTACGTCTAGTTTGAGTGGTACGTCTGGTTTGAGTGGTGTGTCTGGTCTGAGTGGTACGTCTGGTCTGAGTGGTACGTCTGGTTTGAGTGGTACGTCTGGTGTGAGTGGTACGTCTGGTTTGAGTGGTATGTCTGGTCTGAGGGGTGTGTCTGGTCTGAGTGGTATGTCTGGTCTAAGTGGTTGTTTATGCATGCACATCCACATCTGTGTTGTATTGACCTTATGTGGGTGTGCTCCATGTAGTGGGTGTGCCCCATGTGGTGGGTATGCTCCGTGTGGTGGGTGTACCCCATGTGGTGGGTGTACCCCATGTGGTGGGTGTGCCCCATGTGGTGGGTGTGCCCCATGTGGTGGGTATGCTCCATGTGGTGGGTGTGCTCCATGTGGTGGGTGTGTGGGTGCCTTGCAAGCCTGTGTGTGGTCCCGCCCACGCAAGCCTTGTTGTAAAGTCAAGGCTAACTAGGTTATATCCATTACCCTTAGTTAACACTGTCCATTCACTCAATGGGCCTAACACAATCAGTATTTGAGTGTATATTACATTTGGAGAAGAGCACCAGTTGAAGGAACCCACTCAAGTGCAGGTCACCTGACCTCCGTCCTCTCAGGTGATGTAGTGACCTGAGGTGTGCATGACAGCATATGATTAAGTGCAGTAGTTCGTAACCAAATGCACACAAGTAAAATTAGAACTTACGTAGCTGTGTGTGCTCATGTGCATGCATGTGTGTATTTGTGCTATATTCAATATGTATATGTCACTGTGTGTGTGTGTGTGTGTGTGTGTGTGTGTGTGTGTGTGTGTGTGTGTGTGTGTGTGTGTGTGCATGTACTTATGTGTTTATGTGACATGCAATATGTCAGTGCACTTGCTTGAGAACCCACACACACACACACACACACACACCGTGACACACACACACACATACACACACACACACACACACACACACACACACACACACACACACACCGTGACACACACACACACACACACACACACACACACACACACACACACACACACCGTCACACACACCGTCACACACACACACACACACACACACACACACACACACACACACACACACACAATCCTTGAAGATACCTTATTAGGAGACCCTTGGGTATCACATTGTAATAACAGTGGTTGCCCACTCCTCTAGGCCAACCATAGGAGGACAGGACCCACATAAACAGTGCTCTTTATTGGTCCCCCCTCATCCTCCTTGCTGTTTACGGTCCCCCTCTCCCCCCTAGTAGGCTCCTTGCTCTGTCTCCTGAGCTGAAGCAATGACAAAAACATCCATAGCAACCCATCCATAGCAACCACCTCGGAATGAAACCATTCATGAATACTATTCCAGGAATTGTGTTCAGTGAGTCCTCTTTCCTCTCAGCCTTTTAGGAAGCCAGCCATAGACTCCTTGGTACCAACACAGGCTCCCTAGTACCAACATAGACTCCCTAGTACCAACACAGGCTCCTTGGTACCAACACAGGCTCCCTAGTGCCAACATAGGCTCCCAACACAGGCTCCTTGGTACCAACACAGGCTCCTTGGTACCAACACAGGCTCCCTAGTACCAACACAGGCTCCCTAGCACCAACACAGGCTCCCTAGTACCAACACAGGCTCCTTGGTACCAACACAGGCTCCTTGGTACCAACATAGGCTCTCTAGTGCCAACACAGGCTCCTTGGTACCAACACAGGCTCCCTAGTACCAACACAGGCTCCCTAGTGCCAACATAGGCTCCCTAGTACCAACACAGGCTCCCTAGTACCAACACAGGCTCCCTAGTACCAACACAGGCTCCCTAGTACCAACACAGGCTCCCTAGTACCAACACAGGCTCCCTAGTACCAAAATAGGCTCCCTAGTGCCAACGCAGGCTCCCTAGCACCAACACAGGCTCCCTAGCACCAACACAGGATCCCTAGTACCAACACAGGCTCCCTAGTACCAACACAGGCTCCTTGGTACCAACACAGGCTCCCTAGTACCAACACAGGCTCCCTAGTACCAACACAGGCTCCCTAGTACCAACACAGGCTCCCTAGTACCAACACAGGCTCCCTAGTACCAACACAGGCTCCCTAGTACCAACACAGGCTCCCTAGTACCAAAATAGGCTCCCTAGTGCCAACACAGGCTCCCTAGCACCAACACAGGCTCCCTAGTACCAACACAGGCTCCCTAGTACCAACACAGGCTCCCTAGTACCAACACAGGCTCCCTAGTACCAACACAGGCTCCCTAGTACCAAAATAGGCTCCCTAGTGCCAACGCAGGCTCCCTAGTGCCAACACAGGATCCCTAGTACCAACACAGGCTCCCTAGTACCACCACAGGCTCCCTAGTACCAACATATATAGGGCTAGCACAGGATAAGGGTCTATCATTAAAGTGCTCCTTTTGGTGTTGGTGTGGTGTGGTGTTCATGTTCATACTGGACCTAGTATCCAGAGATATCCTGGCACACACCTAGTATCCTGAGATATCCTGGCGCATATCTTACCTACCAGTGCATTTGGTCATGCACTTGTTTGTATTTCCATTCCGATTTATTACAGGAGAGACTCAAGTTTGGAAGTCGGGATGGTAACATCACCATTGGACCATCTGCACCTGTCTTTCGTTCACCTTCCATTATTGAACAAAATGACTCTTTTTTCAAAGACAAGAAAGGTATTGATCTTTGTAGATTGCAGGTGTACACTCTACCTGTGTGTGTGTGGGGGGGGGGGGGGGGGAGGGGCATGTGCATGTTTGTGCACACGCAGTAGAGTATTAGAAACAGTTGTCATTTTATGTTTTCTTGTGGTATTCTCTCACTGACCACAAATGGCAGCCATTTTGGCTTTCCTATCAACTTTTATTGAATACTTTTATTATTTTTCACCATGGTTATGATAGAGGTTCATTAAGTAAATTACAATCTTAACTTCAAAATGCTTGTGGTTAGTGGTAACCCTTGTGTTATAATCTTGTGTGTGGTTAGTATTATTGTCATGTCTGCTGTGGGTTGCCAGCTGTGGTCTGTGCCTCATGTCTACTGTGGCAATGAGTATGCAGCTGTTTGGACATGGCTGGTTTCTTAGTGGAGTGGTTCAGGACGGGTGTGTGGTTGGCAGGGATGTGGGGTGGGGTGGGGTGGGGTGTGGTGCAGGGTGTGGTTGGCAGGGATGTGGGGTAGGGTGTGGTGCAGGGTGTGGTTGGCAGGGATGTGGTACAGAATAGCTATGAGGATTTAGAGTTGAGGTGTGGTCTAGGGGTGTGGTGTGGGTGTTGGGGAAGGGCTGTGATGTGGGTGTGTGGTGTAGAGGCCTATCTCTATGGAAACAGGTATATGGCAGTTATCTCCATGGTAACAAATAGTACTTGCCTCCATGGGAACACGTGCTCTGAACATAATGGGATTGTGAGGATAATCCTGTAATTAGTAGACAAAGGATGACTGGTTCTAGTAATTGAGACAATTTGAAATAGAAATAGTTCAGAAATAACTTCATTAACTTAATTGTTTATAATCTGGCAACTGAAAAGTGTTTTTGCTTGTTAGTTTAGCTTGGGCACGATTTCATGTTCAGTTTTGTATCTGTATTAGTACATGCCTGGAAGGTGTGTGTGTGTGTGTGTGTGTGTGTGTGTGTGTGTGTGTGTGTGTGTGTGTGTGTGTGTGTGTGTGTGTGCACATGTGTATACCCCTTTGTGTGTGTGTGTGTGTGTGTGTGTGTGTGTGTGTGTGTGTGTGTGTGTGTGTGTGTGTGTGTAAGGATGTGTAGTGTGAAGGAGTGTGTGCATGGATGTGTAGTGTGGAGGAGTGTGTGTAAGGATGTGTAGTGTGGAGGAGTGTGTGTAAGGATGTGTAGTGTGGAGGAGTGTATGTAAGGATGTGTAGTGTGGAGGAGTGTGTGCATGGATGTGTAGTGTGGAGGAGTGTATGTAAGGATGTGTAGTGTGGAGGAGTGTGTGCATGGATGTGCAGTGTGGAGGAGTGTGTGCATGGATGTGTAGTGTGGAGGAGTGTGTGTAATGATGTGTAGTGTGGAGGAGTGTGTGTAATGATGTGTAGTGTGGAGGAGTGTGTGTAATGATGTGTAGTGTGGAGGAGTGTATATAAGGATGTGTAGTGTGGAGGAGTGTGTGTAAGGATGTTTAGTGTGGAGGAGTGTATATAAGGATGTGTAGTGTGGAGGAGTGTGTGTAAGGATGTGTAGTGTGGAGGAGTGTATATAAGGATGTGTAGTGTGGAGGAGTGTGTGTAAGGATGTGTAGTGTGGAGGAGTGTGTGCATGGATGTGTAGTGTGGAGGAGTGTGTGCATGGATGTGTAGTGTGGAGGAGTGTGTGCATGGATGTGTAGTGTGGAGGAGTGTGTGTAAGGATGTGTAGTGTGGAGGAGTGTGTGCATGGATGTGTAGTGTGGAGGAGTGTGTGCATGGATGTGTAGTGTGGAGGAGTGTGTGTAAGGATGTGTAGTGTGGAGGAGTGTGTGTAAGGATGTGTAGTGTGGAGGAGTGTGTGTAAGGATGTGTAGTGTGGAGGAGTGTGTGCATGGATGTGTAGTGTGGAGGAGTGTGTGCATGGATGTGTAGTGTGGAGGAGTGTGTGTAAGGATGTGTAGTGTGGAGGAGTGTGTGTAAGGATGTGTAGTGTGGAGGAGTGTGTGCATGGATGTGTAGTGTGGAGGAGTGTGTGCATGGATGTGTAGTGTGGAGGAGTGTGTGCATGGATGTGTAGTGTGGAGGAGTGTATATAAGGATGTGTAGTGTGGAGGAGTGTGTGTAAGGATGTGTAGTGTGGAGGAGTGTGTGCATGGATGTAGGCTAATGGTATCTCCGTCACATGCAACCTTGCTCCGTCCCAAACAGTTGAAGGACACACTATCAGAAATTCGTTTGCTCCTAATGAGCCAGTCACTGTAAGTTGCTAAATGCCCTTGTTCTGTTCCGTGTATTATGTACATTGTTACATGTGTCTGTGCATGCACACGTGTGCACACACCTGTTGTCTGCGCATGAATTCTATGAATGTCATTACCTCCTACTTGTATTTGGGGTATACTAATGAATGCTAGCATTTTGTGGTCGTGTGTGTTTGCCATCATGTGTGTGTGTACATGCTGTGTGTGTGTACATGCTGTGTGTGTTTGCGGTCAAGTGTGTACGTACATGCTGTGTTTGCATGTATTGTTCTCTGTACTTGTTTGCATTTGTTTTTGTCATTTTGTATATTATGTTGTTCATTGTCTTTCTGCATGTGGTAGTTGTGTGTTACTGCCATGTATGTTTACCCTAAATCATGAAGAGATTGCATGTAAAAAACAGTTGCCATTGCGGGTTGAAATTCCTTTGTGCAATGTTTTCATGGCACATTCATATCAGTTTTAGTTCATTCTTACTATGGAATCTATAAATTCGCAATGTTTTAAGTATACAATATGTTGTGAATAGCATCAGTCGCAATCTACCGTATGTGAGTTAACTTTCGCGGGACTAAACTTTCGCGGATTACGGATTTTCAAATTTTCGCGGTTTTTATTTTCGCAGATGCAGGGGTCACTAATATTATATTACTTGTATGCACTAGTATATCTATACTAATAAAAATAATGAAGCTGAGTGGATTTTTTTGCTGTTAGCGTCGAAATTAGCGAACCAAGTCCAATTCTGTTCCTGTCTTGAGGTTTGGTTGTAATGATTCACCGATAAGAAGTCTCTCAACGGACGAAATAGGCCTACCTTTATACGGGAAGCTAGACCGCCGCAAGCCTAATTGTCGTTCGTGCTGGATTGGATTGGATTGGATTGGATTAATCTTATTTAGACTGGGACACCCACTTAGCCATTGGCTACTTTTCAGGGGGCCCAGTAATCACAAGTACAGAATCAACAAACAAACAAACAAACATACTACATTGTTAATTGTTATTATAAACTGTTAAATGTTCAATCATGCAATGTTCTGTTCTTTTGGTGGCTGTAGTGGGCATTCTTCACTCTTCTGTCTTGGTGGTGGCAGGGGGGTGCAGAGAAAAAAGGCCAGAAACACCATCACTGGGATTGGACCTTAGTCCATCCCATAACTCTGCTCTTGTAGTCGCATCAGCAGCCCACTAAGCCACCAGCACCCCCCCATGTCCATGTGACCATGGATACTCGACTTTCACAGATGAAGTGGAACTTTGCCAGTTCTATGATCGGCAGTTTCAAGATGTTCGAAGTGGAGAGTTGTGTACGTGGATATCATGTTTATAGGGCACGGTGTACTCCTCTTATTGGATAAGATCTTCAATGCGTGCGCTTTGTATAGGTTATACAATGGGAATGGGAGGTTTAGCGATTTACACACCTGAGGGTGGAGCCCGAAGGTGTGAATCGCTAAACCTTCCGTTCCCATTGTATAACTATCTTGTACCATGATGCTGGACATCCGAAGGCGTAGCCTGAGGATGTCGTAACCGTTCTTTTCCTACCTATTTCTACCGCGTCGCAAATGGGGAGATGGCTGATCCTTTCCTATCAGAATTATTTTGCAATTACCTTCAATCCTGGTCCATTCCTTAGCTGATAGGGCCGCTTATGACCTGACCACCTCCACCCAACGATCAGCTAATATGACCGCCTACAGCCAGCTGTTCATTGACCATACAGAATGCCTCTATCCCGCCATTTGCTGATGATCAAAATGCTTCCATTCACCTGTTTACTGATCCAAACGCCTTTAGCTAACTGTCTGTTACGTAGTTTAGATGGTCTATGATCTGACCGCCTCAATCCAGCCGTTTACTAACACGAACACCTCCATCCACCCGTCTGTGGATGCGAACTCCTAACTGATGGTTGGGTGGACGTGTTCAGGTCGCAAGCAGCCGTATCAGCTCAGGGATGGACCGAAACTCATCTGGATTGAAGGCAATAGCGAATTCTGAAAGGAAAGGATCAGCCATCTCTGCTGGTTCACAGTGTGGTAGAACAATAAAAAAGGCCGAAAAACGAACTGCGCTAGCTGACTAGAATATACACCTCATGAATTCTTAATGAGGTGGGTTAGTGAATTATACACCCAGCCACATCAAAGGATACACCCACGCATCATGGTACAAGCTTTAATATTCGCGGAAGGAATTATTCGCGGATGGCTCCCGAACCGTGAATACCGCGAAGGTTTAGTCCCGCGAAAGTTAACTCACATACGGTATTACATATGCAATCTCTTTATGATTTAGTTTTGCATGTGCGTGTGTGCACTGCTCCTGTGCTTGGTCTGCGTGCACTGCTCCTGTGCTTGGTGTGTGTGCGCTGCTCCTGTGCTTGGTGTGTGTGCACTGCTCCTGTGCTTAGTGTGTGTGCACTGCTCCTGTGCTTGGTCTGCATGCACTGCTCCTGTGCTTGGTCTGCGTGCACTGCTCCTGTGCTTGGTGTATGTGCATTGCTCCTGTGCTTGGTGTGTGTGCACTGCTCCTGTGCTTGGTGTGTATGTGTCTTCCATGTAAATTCTTGGATGGACATGGGGCTAGTTTGTGTGTACCGTAGGAGTTGTAATTTAAACTAGATTGAATTCTTGCTAATCTCATAAATAAGATTGGATTGTCTTCATTTGTTCCTCCTTCACAGTTGCCAAGCAATTCAGCCCCGCCCATAGTCCCACCTTTAACCCTTTCAACAGTTGCTATGGCAACAGCCCAAACCACCAGCTCAGGAGAGGGAGCTGCACAAGGCAAAGGCTTAGCCAATAACTACAGTCTATCCTCAGAGGACATTGTAGCCTTCAAAGCAAAGGAGTTTGTTTTAGGGAAAATCCCCATTAATCCCCCTCCCCCTGAGCTCTGTGTATAGGCAAAATCCCTGCTAACCAATCTGTTCATCCCTCCCCTCAGCTGTGTGTGGACCAACCCCATGTATGGTTACAGCTCATAATTACTATATTTATTACACTGACGGTGACAATGTCAGTCTACGACGGTGACAATGTCAGTCTACAACGGTGACAATGTCAGTCTACGACTGTGACAATGTCAGAATAAACCCAGTTACTATATTTACATCACATGAGGGGATGAAGGGTTGCTATGACAACACCCCTCTGTTCTGTGATACATAAAAAGGTTGTCCGTGCTCATCCACCGAACACCAGAGAATGGTCTTCTTAACCATTGACCCAATACGGCCATGGGCAGACAGCTTCTGTAGGGGGATTCCCTCCTCGGCCTGGTGGACTATGGCTATTGAATGGGCGTGGTAGAAGGCGGGGTCACCTGCATGTGACATAAAATGGAGAGCATCACCAGTATAGAGAATGTTGTACTGTGAATTCTCATTAATCCACCACATGCAATTAATTTTGAAGAAATAGGGTGGATAAAGCAGTAGTGATTAATGAGAATTCACTGCATATATTCACGAGGTCCTGGGTAAGATGTACATGGAACACTACCCTTCAGAAGGACCCAACCAACCAGCACAGACAAGGTAGACTGACCAGCATAGACAAGGAAGTCTCCCCCAAACTTGACTCCGGACGTGATGTAATGGCCTTTTCTCCACAAGTCCTTGAATATGGTGAATCTCAGTTTCTACCGAAGAGAGATACTCATCACACATCACTGGAGATTATAGCAGTGAAAATAAGACGTTTACTAACCTCCTGCTTGGTTTGCGGGTAGGTCCACGCAACATGGGACTGCTCTTTGTATGGCTTTAGTTTTAGAATATCTGTGTATTATTTGAGATTTTACTGCTTTAACCAAACACTAGCTTGACAACATGCTAACCTCCTTCTAGAAGTAGTGAAACCTCATCTTTCATGAGCTTTAAGGGTAATCCTCCACCGGTTGAACGAGGGTCTTGCCCTAAATAGCAGCCTAATACTCTATAGTCCTTCCTAGCCTTGATAATATCTGTAAAAACAAACCAACACAGATATTTCTCAAGTTTATAAGGTAAGACCAGAAAAACCTCTCTCACCGTCGACATTCCAAATAAGCACTTCGGCACTTAGCGGATACCAAATTCCTTCTACAGTGGCCATTTTCACTCACGTGACTAGCCACAAGGTATTTCGCGCGCCAAAGGAGGCAAAGATGGAAAGTGAACAAGATCTTCGAGAATACCAGAGAGAGTATCTGGAGTTCCTGGATGAGGACGTAAGAGAGACTCCCTTCTAATCATAGGCCTACGATGTTAGCACTTCTTTGGACAACTTATGATGCTCAATCTTTCTATGGTTTTAGGAAGAGCATAGGGAGCGTGTCAAGGAAATGATACGAGCCAACAAGCATCGCTTGATAGTCAACGTCAACTATCTCAGGAAGCGCAACTCTAAAAGAGCCGTAAAGTGAGTTTATTTTTCACAGAACACTATCAATTATGAGTCAATTTCGTTTCTTATAATACAGCCTGCTCAACGAAGCTGTAGCAGAGATCCTAGCTCTTCAGGTCTGTTGGGTTACGGTTATTATATCACTCGTGCGTTTTGCAAAAGTTCTTATTCCTTGTATTGTTTTCCTTTCCAGCGAGCCTTGAAGGAATATGTTATGAGTATAGATGCAGCCTTTGCTAAGCAATTCGAAGAGTTCCATGTTGGGTTTGAAGGCAGCCTAGGTGCCAAGCACGTTTCTCCTCGCACACTGACCTCTCAGCTCATTGGGAACTTGGTCTGTGTTGAGGGCATTGTCACCAAATGTCAGTGAGGGAGTGCATCTGTGTGTGTGTGTGTGTGTGTGTGTTCTTTCATTTTAATTCTTTGCATCTGTTGCAGGTTCCCTCATCCATCCAAAGGTGGTAAAGAGTGTCCACTACTGCCCGGCCACTGGAAAAACAATAGAGAGGAAGTACAGTGACCTGACATCTTTGGAGCCTTTCCCAACAAGCTCTGCCTACCCTACCCAGGATGATGATGGACATCCTCTGGAGACAGAGTACGGCCTTTCCGAGTTCAAAGACCATCAAACTTTCAGTATCCAGGAGATGCCTGAGAAGGCACCAGCTGGACAGCTCCCACGCTCTGTAGATGTCATTGTAGATGATGACCTTGTGGACATATGCAAGGTCTGAAGCCAGTGTGTATTGGCGGGTGATGTAATCCAGTGTGTGTGTGTGTGTGTGTGTGTATGCACATGTCAGTATGTTCATGTATGTATGTGATGTTGGTGCTACTTCACAGTTTTTCCCCTGTCCAGCCTGGAGATCGTGTGTATGTGGTAGGAGGATATCGCTGCCTACCATCTAAGAAAGGCGGCTACACCAGTGGGACTTTCCGTACTATCCTGATAGCCAACCACATTATGATACAGTCCAAAGAGATCCTTCCAACATACACAGCAAAGGATGTGAGAAAGATAAAGAAGTTTAGCAGAAGCAAGCAGTTTGTTAGTATCTATCTTTTTCGCCCCTTTCCACCTGACATTCCAAGTCACTCCCCTCCCCCACCTCTGTTATAGGATGTGTACGAAGTGCTAGCCCGTTCCCTGGCCCCCTCCATACATGGTCATGAGCACGTGAAGAGAGCTGTCCTGTGCATGCTCCTCGGTGGAGTGGAGAAGATACTGGACAATGGCACTAGGCTTAGAGGGTAAGGACTGGATGGGTACAGTTTGGGGGTACATGTGGGCATGCATCAAAAGAGGTGTGTAATATTGTGGGTGTGTCCACTGGTGGGTGTACAGTAGCAGGGTGGATTGTAATGGTGTGTGGGCATTTGTGTTCTACAGTGATGTTAACCTACTGCTCATTGGGGATCCTTCCACTGCAAAGTCTCAAATGCTGAGGTTTGCTTGTTTGTTAGTTTGGTTTTGTTGTTTTGTTACTTACCAACACTTCCCTCGATGTAAGGTTTGTTCTGCAGACTGCTCCCCGAGCCGTCACCACTACTGGTAGAGGTTCCTCGGGTGTAGGGTTGACAGCTGCCATTACTACAGACCAGGAAACAGGTCAGCATTTATCCAATGGCTACTCTTCCCTCATCTCTCTGTGCCTCATGTGCCGTGCTCTCTGTTGCTGCAGGTGACCGACGGTTGGAAGCAGGTGCTATGGTCTTGGCTGACAGAGGTGTTGTGTGTATTGATGAGTTTGACAAAGTAGGTACAAGTTCTTATGGATGGCTACCGTTATGATGATGTCATCTGAAGTCATCCCAATCACCTCTCCATCCCTCCCTCTCCCTTCTTGCTTGCCTCCTGTCCCTCTCCCCCTCTTCCTCCCCACCCCTCCCTCCACCTTGAAGATGAGTGACATTGACCGCACAGCAATACATGAGGTCATGGAACAGGGTAGAGTGACCATAGCCAAGGCTGGTATTCATGCAAGGCTCAATGCCCGGTGCAGTGTTTTGGCTGCAGCCAACCCTGTGTATGGCAGAGTGAGTGGGCTTGACACAATAATTATATGAGCATCCTCCCACATAATGATGTTACCATTATCCTGTATATTCACCTCCACACCACACTACACCACACCTTGCATCCATCAATCTTATACTCACACACCACACCTCATACCAACACCCCACTTACACCTACACACCACCCTTCACATCCCACACACACTTTTCCATCTTCTCTTAACAATCTTCATGCCTCTCATCCGCACCCCTTTACCACACCCCACAGTCACCCACCTCAACCACACTTGCTGACATATATACCATTGTTCCCTTACTGTCTGCCCAGTATGATGAGTACAAGAGTCCAATGGACAACATTGGGATGCAGGACTCGCTCCTCTCCAGATTTGACCTCATATTTATTGTCCTGGATGAGGTATGTATGTCATGTGACATATTCTTGTGTTCTGATTGGTCAGCACTCATATTCTTGTTATAGATGGAGCCTGCTAATGATAAGAGGATTTCAGAACATGTTTTGAGGATGCACCGTTATCGTAATCCTGGGGAGCAGGATGGGGAAGGTGGGTGTGTTCTTAGAGACAATGGTGATTGTGGTTGTACATGGTTATCTTGCTTTTGATGACTTTGATTTGTCTACAGTAGTAGTGGATATAGTGGGGGTGCTGTAGTAGAAGCACCATAGTGGGGATGCTGTAGTAGAAGCACCATAGTGGGGATGCTGTAGTAGAAGCACCATAGTGGGGGTGCTGTAGTAGAAGCACCATAGTGGGGGGTACTGTAGTAGAAGCACCATAGTGAGGGTGCTGTAGTAGAAGCACCATAACGGGGATAGTGATGATAGGCTAGTATAACATCCGATTGTATTGCTATTTCTAGTGGTTCCTATTGGTGGGGATTTGGATGTCCTTGCGCTGGGTATAGCGACAGCTGAGGAGGAGGAGGAAAATGATGACACACCTGTTTTTGACAGTCACGATGAGTTGCTGCATGGCATACATCAAGGAAAAAAGTTGGTTGGCTAGTAACTCTGTCATCAAGGTATCCAGCTTCACTC
>CAUJGJ010000371.1:5713210-5743210 GCA_963170055.1 Halisarca cf. caerulea
TGTATTCTGTTGTTTCTATAGTGACTTGTACGTCTCCAAACAGTTCTTGAGAAAATATATTCATGTAGCACGTAACTTGAAGGTACGAAGTGTGTGTGTGTGTGTGTGTGTGTGTGTGTGTGTGTGTGTGTGTGTGTGTGTGTGTGTGTGTGTGCATGTATGTATATATATTGCATGCATGTCTATGTACATGCATGTGTGTATTTCATGAATCAACATATGGTGGAAACCGGTTAATGAGAATCCCAGGGTGCACTGAATAGGAATGATAATATGTACTATATTTTGTACGTGTATAGAGTTAGTTCATAGAAAATGTCCTTGTCCAGTGATGTTGTATGGTTAGGCCTCTGTGTGTTGACCAGCTTCCACTAAACCTACTATTTATCCTTGCTCACCATAGCCCACACTGACCAGGGAGGCATGTGACTTGATTGCTACTGAGTACACCAAATTAAGAGCTCAAGACACACATGGAACAGACAAGGCTAAGGTACAGTCTGGGAGGTTAAGGGGGTGTAGTCCAGGGGATAGGTCTAGGGGTGATATCCAGGGATGTAGTCCCTAGGTGGGTCCAACGGTGTGGTCCCTAGGTGGGTCCAAGGATCATCTCCAGGGGTGTGGTCTCGAGGTGGGTCCAAGGGTCATCTCCAGGGGTGTGGTCTCGAGGTGGGTCCAAGGGTCATCTCCAGGGGTGTGGTCCCTAGATGGGTCCAAGGATCATCTCCAGGGGTGTGGTCTCGAGGTGGGTCCAAGGATCATCTCCAGGGGTGTGGTCTCGAGGTGGGTCCAAGGGTCATCTCCAGGGGTGTGGTCTCGAGGTGGGTCCAAGGGTCATCTCCAGGGGTGTGGTCCCTAGATGGGTCCAAGGATCATCTCCAGGGGTGTGGTCTCAAGGTGGGTCCAAGGGTCATCTCCAGGGGTGTGGTCTCGAGGTGGGTCCAAGGGTCATCTCCAGGGGTGTGGTCCCTAGATGGGTCCAAGGATCATCTCCAGGGGTGTGGTCTCGAGGTGGGTCCAAGGGTCATCTCCAGGGGTGTGGTCTCGAGGTGGGTCCAAGGGTCATCTCCAGGGGTGTGGTCTCGAGGTGGGTCCAAGGGTCATCTCCAGGGGTGAGTCCAGGGTTAGAGTTAAGTGGGTTGAGTCTAAGGAGGTGAATCAGGGGTGTGACCCAGGGTGTAGGGTTTCAGGGGTGGGTTTGTGATAGACATTATGTACATGTGTGTAGATTGAAGACCTTCCCATTTCCCTACCACTGTAGACACAACCAGTAACAGCTAGAGCCCTTGAGACTCTTATCCGACTGTCAACAGCCCATGCTAAGGCTCGTATGACCAAAACCATTACTGCTGTAAGTACTAACATCACATGTGGCTTGTGACGGGGGATGTGAAGGTGTGTGTGTGTTCGTGTGATGCAGGAGGATGCTGAGGCTGCTATTGAACTAGTCAACTTTGCATATTTCAAAAAAGTTACTCCAAAACCAAAGAAGAAGGTCAGCAAGGAGGAGGGCTCAGGAGAGGAGGAGAAAAGGTTTGTGGATGTGTACTTGTGCTACTGATGTTGGCTGCCACTAATTGTTACTAATGCACACACACACACACACACACACACACACACACACACACACACACACACACACACACACACACACACACACACACACACACACACACAGGGTGAGAAAAAGAAGTTCTACTGATGGCAAGGGATCATTGAGACCAAAGAAGAAACCTGGAGAACCTGGCTATGATCCTTATGATTTTGACAGTGATGATGAAGGTATCACTAGCAGTGTGTGGTGATGAAGGTGTCACTAGCTGTATGTGATGAAGGTGTCTCTAGCAGTGTGTGGTGATGAAGGTGTCACTAGCTGTGTGTGATGAAGGTGTCACTAGCTGTGTGTGGTGATGAAGGTGTCACTAGCTGTGTGTGCTGAAGGTCTCACTAGCTGTGTGTGATGAAGGTCTCACTAGCTGTGTGTGGTGATCAAGGTGTCACTAGCTGTGTGTGCTGAAGGTGTCACTAGCTGTGTGTGCTGAAGGTGTCACTAGCTGTGTGTGGTGATGAAGGTGTTACTAGCTGTGTGTGCTGAAGGTGTCACTAGCAGTGTGTGGTGATGAAGGTGTCACTAGCTGTGTGTGGTGATGAAGGTGTCACTAGCTGTGTGTGGTGATCAAGGTGTCACTAGCTGTGTGTGGTGATGAAGGTATCACTAGCTGTGTGGTGCTGAAGGTATCACTAGCAGAGTGTGGTGATGAAGGTGTCACTAGCTGTGTGTGGTGATGAAGATGTCACTAGCTGTGTGTGGTGATGAAGGTATCACTAGCTGTGTGTGCTGAAGGTGTCACTAGCTGTGTGTGCTGAAGGTGTCACTAGCTGTGTGTGGTGATGAAGGTGTTACTAGCTGTGTGTGCTGAAGGTGTCACTAGCAGTGTGTGGTGATGAAGATGTCACTAGCTGTGTGTGGTGATGAAGATGTCACTAGCTGTGTGTGGTGATGAAGATGTCACTAGCTGTGTGTGGTGATGAAGGTGTCACTAGCTGTGTGTGGTGATCAAGGTGTCACTAGCTGTGTGTGGTGATGAAGGTATCACTAGCTGTGTGGTGCTGAAGGTGTCACTAGCTCTGTGTATGTACTCTTCAGTATTTCTTGTCGACCCATCCTGTCAGACTAAAGTGTCCACTGTGGGTACTGAAGTCTGGGATGTGAAGTTCCCTTTGCTGTATAAAACATGTTCTCACCAATTATTTGTAACATCATCAATTGTTTGTCCTCCACATGTTAAATAGTTCATACATTCATTTTTGGACTGGAATAAGCAATCGACAGTCTATTTGCTAAGAAATACAAGGCTAGTTTGCAAGCTTATCATGCTTTATGGACCTGTCTTTGACACACACTAGATTTGTCTCTTGGAGACGGTCTACACATCCAGACAAATATTTTCTGCAAAGTGTACCCCTTATTAAAATTATTCTTCAATATTGGCATACAGTATCTCAAATTGTTCTGTGGTTTTGTATTTTGACATGTAAATCAGTCGGAACAGATAAACACTTCTTTCCATTTGAAAATGTGGTAGTTGAGATTAAAAACCAAATAATATTCATGTTTATTGAAATTGAGATTTTACATGAATCAATAAAATGGTGTCTAAATTGTTAATTTTCGAAGTTTGGTAGCCATTCGAGCCTATGCTCAAGAGATAGCCATCTAAGTTACTTCATGCATGGTCAGCTATATTCTTCTTTGCCATTATAAATAATTAAGGAGGTACGAAAATGGCCACTCATCACAACTCCGTAGACTGTTTTGGACCATTTGTGACAATATATGTGGACAAATTTGCTTTTAAATGATTATTTTAAAGTTTAATGAAGACACTTGTGCATGGACCTAAGTGAATTCAAGGTCCTAATTGAAGGCGCACACTCATACAGAAATACAAAGAAGCATGAAGCACAGTTGGGCTCCAAGTGGCTGCTACCGATTCTTGCTGTGTTTATAACAAAATAAGTGACAGGTCTGCACAGTCTTCCTTTGATGAATGCTCTAAACTCTCTATTTCCCCATCCCCCTTTCAGTTCGAGAGCATTCCCCATCCCCCTTTCAGTTCGAGAGCATTCTAAACTTTCTGTCTGCGTATACTCTACATTTTCTATTCATTGTCGGTCATAGGATGGCCTATCAACACAAAACAAGACTACAAGAAAGCGCCCTTCCTTCTTGACGTGTTTTACTAGCTGAAGCATGTGGTACAGTTGAAAGTATACATAAAATTCCGCAAACTTTCGTTGCAGTTTTCTCAAAATGGCTTTCATGCATAATATTCGGTTTTATTCTTGACTGTCGCAAATATGTTTATTGTCCCTTCCTATTAGTAGCATTTTATTTCACTGTCCAAAAGCAATGTAATGAGCCTATGTCTGTTTGTGTGTGTGTGTGTGTGTGTGTGTGTGTGTGTGTGTGTGTGTGTGTGTGTGTGTGTGTGTGTCTGTGTGTGTGTTTGTGTGTGTGTGTCCACGCGCGCGCGTGTGTGTGTGTGTGTGTGTGCATGTGTCTGTGTGTGTGTGCATGTGTTTGTCTGTGCGTGTACATGTCTGTGTGTTCGTGTGTGTGTGTGTATGTGTGTGTGTGTGTGTGTGTGTGTGCGTGTGCATGTGTTTGTCTGTGTGCGTGCATGTCTGTGTGTTCGTGTGTATGTGTGTGTGTGTGTGTGTGTGTGTGTGTGTGTGTGTGTGTGTGTGTGTGTGTGTGTGGTGTTAAAGTCCATTTTATTTGGAAGGTCCATTTGAGGAGAGTGGTGAAGATGGGAGTCAGACTATGGACACTACAACATTACCATCTCAACCTTCTTCCATCAGCACACCTTCCAGTGTTGACGTCACTGACAAAAAGTGAGATGTTCCAACTGATTCCACGTACCACCTTCCCTCTCACCCACATCACTGCATCCCCACCTGTCCATCTAACTCCCTTGTGTTCATACACTCACCTAGATTCATCCTCCCCCTCTCACCCACCTAGATCCATCCTCATCCACCTAGCTCCATCCTTCCCTTCATCCACCTAGGTCCATCCTCCTCTCACCCAACTAGATCCATCCTCCCCCTCTCACTCGCCTAGATCCATCCTCCCCCTCTCGGCCACCTAGATCCATCCTCCCTCACACACACCTAGGTCCATCCACCCCTCACCCACCTAAGTCCACCCCCCTGCCCATCTAGATCCATCCTCCCCCACACCCACCTAGGTCCATCATCCCCCTCCACCTACCTACAGCATTCACCTGCAGTCCTTGTCACTTGTAGCTAGAGAACTTTGTTCTGTGCATAGATTTACCCGCTTCAAGACACTGCTCTTTGGGTTGTTCTCAGCTGAGCATTCACAGAGCTTGCCCATTGAGGCCGTATCCTCAGGTGTAAATGCAGCAGGTGATGAGTTCTCTCCAGCTGAGGTCACCCACCTCCTCAACCTCATGCAAGACGCCAACCAAGTCATGGTCTCTGAAGGAATGGTCTTTCTGATATGAGAGCACCACTGCCTGTTGTAGTTTGGCTTGAACTGTTGTAATGATTATTCTACTATTTTGAATGTGTATGATTATAAACTGTCAACGATGGAATTATTGTCTAAAATGATAAATTTGAATTCAAAATGGGTGTAGTAAGACATACAAGATTTGATTATTTAATTGACATCATTTAATTCTAATTTCTGCAGTCCAATTCTGTCATCTTGAAATGCGTATAAGAATTTAATTTCACTTGTGTTCTTCCAAATGAAGTATCGAACAGATCTGAAATCCATGTTCAAATCAACAAGCTGGAATACAAGCAGAATCCATTGATATCAAACAAACCCCCAGATGCTCTTACTATTAGCCCACCTGTCCATTACAATACAAGACGAAGAGTTCACTAGCTGGGACCTTTTGCCCTTGTCTAATCAGGCCTTCCTCTTTGTAGAGATGACTGTAAACTCTGTCCACAATTCTCTGAACAGGAAGGAAGTCTGGAGCCTGTAAATGCTCCTCTCTAAAGGGATTGGTGGAGAGAGATCACATGACAACAATTTACAGTTGCTTCATGAAGTGTTAAGAGTACTTGAGCTCTTTTTCACTCAGGAAGGACTCGGGATGGGCAGCTGCTGAGAAGTTGAGTTTGACATACTTTGGAAGAGTGTTCTGTGGAATGAAGAGGAACAGAACAAGATAAAACCATACACAAAGTGGAAACAGATTTACACAATCTATGTTCTAATGCTTGGTAGTAGACTACATGCAGTATCATATCCTAAAAAGAAGACATTGAACAATGTCACGAGAACAAATTCTGTGACGTGGTTCCACTGGGGTGTGATGTGGTTCCACTGGGGGGCGTGATGTGGTTCCACTTGGGGGCGTGATGTGGTTCCACTGGGTGTGTGATGTGGTTCCACTGGGGGGCGTGATGTGGTTCCACTGGGTGTGTGATGTGGTTCCACTGGGGGGGGCGTGATGTGGTTCCACTGGGGGGCGTGATGTGGTTCCACTGGGGGTGTGTGATGTGGTTCCACTGGGGGTGTGTGATGTGGTTCCACAATACCAGCTGACCTATACCAGCCGACCCATACCAGCCAACCCATATCAGCCGACCCATACCAGCCGACCCATACCAGCCAACTTATACCAGCCGACCCATACCAGCCGACCCATACCAGCCGACCTATACCAGCCGACCCATACCAGCCGACCTATACCAACCAACCCTTACCAGCCGACCTATACCAACCATGGTGTTCAACCTCCCCTACCATACCCGCATTAATACTCATGCATGCCTGCCACTCATAGTAGTGGTCACATGGTTGTGCCACACCCACAGCAATGACCACACATACCCATCACACCCACACAAGTGATCACACCCACCCACAATATGTAGTGACCCCACCCCATGCCACACCCACTCACTCTGGACACGTAGTCCAGTATCCACTGAGGAGTATGCTGCTGTAGTAACTTGCTCTCATGAGGCCCGGCTGCGTCCTTACAGTGCAGTCGAGCAAGGGTGCACCCACAGTCCCCAGCCTCAGCAAGGTAGATGGGAGTATGAGGAGGGACAGAGAAGTACTTTTGCTGTGGATGGGACAACACTAGTTATTAATGATAACCAGCAGCAGAAAACACACTACCTTATTTGATGTTGACTTTGAACTCATCTTCCCTTCTGTACACATACAGGTGAAGAAAGTAAATATATCACAAACTTTGTAATCACATGACCATCACATGACTATTGTGGGCATCAAATGATCATCACATGCACCAACCATCCTCCTCCTCCTCCTCCTTGTTCAGGTAAGCCTCTGGCCAGTGTTCATAGAGAGCCCTCAGCATCAGAGCTCCAAGGTTCACTAGAGGTGGTGTACTAGGTTACAACATGGAACAATCTACCAACCTTTATAGATAAACCTCACAGTTTAGATCGGCTGATATATCAGGCAGACCTGATTTTGATGCAAGGACCCATGTCGAGTAGCAGTCAGACTCCTCTAGTCGAATCGTCAGCATCTGTTGAATTTTCAAAGATAAGAATGTGGTGTGTGTGTGTGTGTGTGTGTGTGTGTGTGTGTGTGTGTGTGTGTGTGTGTGTGTGTGTGTGTGTGTCACTGTGTGTGTGTGTGTGTGTGTGTGTGTGTCACTGTGTGTGTGTGTGTGTGTGTGTGTGTGTGTGTGTGTGTGTGTGTGTGTGTGTGTGTGTGTGTGTGTAATGATAAAAGGTGATAACTCACTCCCGTCTTGAGTTCAACAGAGAACCAATTTGGGACATGAATCTGTTCAGCTCTGTTTTGTGCCTCCTCGTCAAGATCCACCTGACCCAAGTCCTCCATTTTCTCACCCTAGCCACACAACACATGACATCACATGATATCTCATGACATCTGACAAGTATGGATTAGCCATAGCTGGTTAACCCTTTGCAGTGGACCTTGCTCAGTAGGTGCCCCCACTGAAATAGGGTTTTGCACACTGTTGAAAGACTACATGCAGATTTGATCTGCACTAGCAACCTCCTGTGTAGTTATTACTGTCCTCCATTGCCAGGACTTTCATAGTTCTGTTGAGCTGACACACACACACACACACACACACACACACACACACACACAACACACACACACAGTGACACACACACACACACACACACACAGACACACACATTACACACACACACACACACACACACACACACACACACACACACACACACACACACACACACACACACACACAACACACACACACAGTGACACACACACACACACACACACACACACACACACTCACACACACACTCACACACACACACTCGCACACACACACACACACACACACACACACACACACACACACACACACACACACACACACACACCATATGGCAATTCCACATTTGCCATTTTCTACCCTTATGACTAGCTAGTTCAGCAGATCTAAATTGTGATTTTCATTGGTCTTCAGTCCTCAGCTAAGCCGTTGAGTCCTGTTTGTCAAGTGATGTCACCCAGTGCTATAGATGAGGGTGTCTATTGCCCACAGAGGCCTTCCATCACACAGAGGCCTTCTACCACACAGAGGCCTTCCACCACACAGAGGCCTTCCACCACACAGAGGCCTTCCACCACACAGAGGCCTTCCACTACACAGAGACCTTCCACCACACAGAGGCCTTCTACCACACAGAGGCCTTCTACCACACAGAGGCCTTCCACCACACAGAGGCCTTCCACCACACAGAGGCCTTCCACTACACAGAGGCCCTCCACTACACAGAGACCTTCCACTACACAGAGACCTTCCACCACACAGAGGCCTTCCACTACACAGAGGCCTTCCACCACACAGAGGCCTTCTACCACACAGAGGCCTTCCACTACACAGAGGCCTTCCACCACACAGAGACCTTCCACCACACAGAGGCCTTCCACTACACAGAGGCCCTCCACTACACAGAGACCTTCCACTACACAGAGGCCCTCCACTACACAGAGGCCCTCCACTACACAGAGGCCCTCCACTACACAGAGGCCTTCCACTACATTGGTGAAATACTGTATGTGCTCAAATTTTCATCGGATGAAACTTTCGCAGTCTTCGCAGATTGGAAGCCGTGCAAAGTTTTAAGCCTGTGAAAATTTAGGTGAAGTGTTCGTACAATGACTAAAATGGCCATCACAAGAACACAGGAGTCGTTGAGAAGCACTATGGCACTTAGCTCTGTCTAATGGCTTTTGTCCACAGACAGATGAAGTTTATATCAACAAAAGGCTAAATGAAGGTAGGATTGAAGGGATACACAAAAATAAACCCACAAAATTGCAAATGTGCCAATCCATGGAAGTTTTATCCTGCGAAAATTTGTAAGTGCAAGTATCTACCACATGAGGATCTGATTGGCACTTAGCAACCATCCTTGTAATTGTGGCACTGCTTAACAGTAAATATGCTCACTCACTCACCAATAGTACATTCCACAGGGCAACGTTTCCTTGAGAGTCACGAGTCAAAATTTCTCTTTTGTTCGACAAAATCCTGTACTCTCTCAAGCACTGGCCACCAGGGATGGTTACTATTGGTTTGAGTGACGTTTCTATATTGTCTAAGTCTGTTACCACCTCCTCGTTCAATTGAGGATCTTCCTCATCCGTTACAATAGGCTAAAACGAGAGTTGATGTAACAGAGAATTCAGCAGTTGACAAGGGAAGCAACACTCACCCATTTATTGATGTGAGTGTTAGTAGTGGCAGCCCAAATTGAGGGGGTGTTGTCTATAGGGTCTAAAGTGAGTCTAATTATAGGGGCATCCTCAGTGAACAGATGTTGTGTGTCCCTCGTTTTCAGATCAGTCATAAAGACATGCTTGTCTCGACCTCCAGAGTAAAAGGTGGAAAAACAGTCGTCAACGGCAACAGTCCACACCCCTTCTTCATGGATACGGAACGTTTCAATACATGACTGTTGACCAATGGACCACAGTCTAATGGTACCGTCCGAACTACCTGACAAGACCTGAAAGGGTAACAATTAAAATGACAATGTTGCCATGGCAACAGAGTTGACACCCCTCACCAGCTGTCCGTCTTCACTCATGGCCAATGTCCGAATGTTGTCAGCATGACCTCTCAACTCTCCAATCTGGGTGTAGTTGTTTACATCCCATATTCGAATTATCTAAGCAAAAACAAAGAATATGTCTATTTCTATTGCTCAATTCTCCATCAAATACAACACACATGTGCACACATACACCCACACACACACACACATGTGCATACATGTCCACACACACACACACACACACACACACACACACACACACACACACACACACACACACACACACACAAACACACACACACACACACACACACCTTGTCGGAAGACCCAGATGCTAGCACCTTCCCCTCATGGTCCATGCACAAACTGTAGACAGAATGTCTGTTCCCAGAGAAGTTGTTGGCTGTACAATACATGAACCTGATCAGCCACACCCTCACATTCACAGTCAGCCACACCCATCACACTCACATTTCAGCCACACCCCACACACTCACTTATTAGCCACCCCACACACATATCAGCCACACCCCACACACACGTCAGCCACACCCCACACACACCAGCCACACCCCACACACATCAGCCACGCACCCGCACACCCACTCACTGGTGATGGTGTTGTTGGCTGCAGTAAGGTTGACCAGAGCCCCTAGGTCCCACATGAAGATGCTGTGCTCCAGACCTGCACTGACCACCATGTTGGTGACGGGGGAGTAAGCGAGGGCTTTGATGTAGTCCTTGTGGGTACGGAGTGTGGCTGTGCACTGGCCGGTTTGAGCATCCCATAGTTTAAGAGTAGCGTCAGATGCTGCTGAAAAGACTGAAGGTAGAGTAAAGTGGTTGTCACCATAACAACAGCCCCACCCACATATCCCATAGTAACTCACTGTATTTGCCCTCCAAACAGAGCATGATGTCGTTGACCCAATCGGTGTGGTGTTCCATGCGCCGCATGTACTGAGGACTCTGGGGAGGGGAGGGGAGGGGGCGTGATCCATCACCACACTGACAGCAGCAGACCTAGTCCTAGCAGTCAGTCCCCATTTACCTTTCTCTTTGGGCTAACGTCCCATTCTCTTATGATGGAGTCCCTACCAGCCGTAAACAGACGGTTTGTAGCTTTGTCAATTTGAAGAGCATTCACTCCAGATTTGTTCAACCTCTCCTCCGGATCTCTGAAGGCGGGAAAGTGATATGTTGCTTTAGTAGAGGGAAACAATATACATCAGATCTCGCTAAAACGATCCTAAGTACAATCTTTCGAAGATTCAAAACCCAACAGTTGTAAACAAGGGTCTCTATTCCTAGAGAGCGTGAACAGACGTGGAGGGCCATCTCGACCTCCTCTCACCGAATAATGAACGAGATCGTCTTCTTTCTTTGCCCACTTGCTTTCTGCATGTCAGTGATGCGTGTTTAACGCGCCAATTTGGACCGTCTGGCTAGCCAGACCGTCTTAAATGGCGGCCGGAAGTGGGGCTGGGAACGAGACTACTCCCGCAAGCGCCCTACGGGAGACGGTTTTGCCGGCCAGACTAACTAATTCATGCAGAACACTTTGGGGGCAACGTAAATTCAGCTGATTTGTTCTTTGTAGAGGTTGTTCCTCTTTGGGCAGTTCTACTAAAGTATCAGTTGGAGAAATTATTACTGGGAATGTAAGTCATGTCCTTTGTAGAGAGGCTTATTATACAAGAGTATCTATGATTGTACTGTCCTCATTGGGAGAGTCCACTATCAGAGGTTTCACTGTAAACTCGCTGTGCTATGTAGGCATTTGTCTGTGCTAGCAGGAGCTCAACGGACCGTGGAGTTTATGCACAAGTTTTATAATAGAGAAAGTACAGAATACATCATTCCAGTCTAGTCATGCCAGGATTGACTACAAAGCTCCTCTTGCTACAGCATCGCTGTAGGAACCTCCCTCTCCCTTCTTCTCAGGAGCAAGCTTGATCATGTCATCTATTCTGAGGATGGTAATGGCTGCCTCTGTAGCAAACTTTAGGCTCTTAATCTTGCTGACAGCTGGCTCCAATACACCAGCCTTCCTGTTATCTCTGGCACACCCTTTGACCAGGTCAAGACCAACCCTAAAGGTACAGCATACGGGGGAGCATCAACTACTGGAGGAACAGCATACAGGAGCATCAACTACTGGAGGGACAGCATACGGGAGCATCAACTACTGGAGGGACAGCATACGGGGGAGCATCAACTACTGGAGGGACAGCATACGGGGGAGCATCAACTACTGGAGGGACAGCATACGGGGGAGCATCAACTACTGGAGGGACAGCATACGGGAGCATCAACTACTGGAGGGACAGCATACGGGAGCATCAACTACTGGAGGGACAGCATACGGGGGAGCATCAACTACTGGAGGGACAGCATACGGGGGAACATCAACTACTGGAGGGACAGCATACAGGAGCATCAACTACTGGAGGGACAGCATACGGGATCATCAACTACTGGAGGGACAGCATACGGGGGAGCATCAACTACTGGAGGGACAGCATACGGGAGCATCAACTACTGGAGGGACAGCATACGGGGGAGCATCAACTACTGGAGGGACAGCATACGGGGGAGCATCAACTACTGGAGGAACAGCATACGGGGGAGCATCAACTACTGGAGGGACAGCATACGGGGGAGCATCAACTACTGGAGGGACAGCATACAGGAGCATCAACTACTGGAGGGACAGCATACGGGAGCATCAACTACTGGAGGGACAGCATACGGGGGAGCATCAACTACTGGAGGGACAGCATACGGGGGAGCATCAACTACTGGAGGAACAGCATACGGGGGAGCATCAACTACTGGAGGAACAGCATACGGGGGAGCATCAACTACTGGAGGGACAGCATACGGGGGAGCATCAACTACTGGAGGGACAGCATACAGGAGCATCAACTACTGGAGGGACAGCATACGGGAGCATCAACTACTGGAGGGACAGCATACGGGGGAGCATCAACTACTGGAGGGACAGCATACGGGGGAGCATCAACTACTGGAGGAACAGCATACGGGGGAGCATCAACTACTGGAGGAACAGCATACGGGGGAGCATCAACTACTGGAGGGACAGCATACAGGAGCATCAACTACTGGAGGGACAGCATACGGGAGCATCAACTACTGGAGGGACAGCATACGGGGGAGCATCAACTACTGGAGGGACAGCATACGGGAGCATCAACTACTGGAGGGACAGCATACGGGGGAGCATCAACTACTGGAGGGACAGCATACGGGGGAGCATCAACTACTGGAGGAACAGCATACGGGGGAGCATCAACTACTGGAGGGACAGCATACGGGGGAGCATCAACTACTGGAGGGACAGCATACGGGGGAGCATCAACTACTGGAGGGACAGCATACGGGGGAGCATCAACTACTGGAGGGACAGCATACGGGGGAACATCAACTACTGGAGGAACAGCATACGGGGGAGCATCAACTACTGGAGGGACAGCATACGGGGGAGCATCAACTACTGGAGGGACAGCATACGGGGGAGCATCAACTACTGAGCACACAACAGTTGGCTTAACAAAACACATTGCATTATAGTGTGAACATGGCAAAGAGGTAGGAATACTACACACTCCAGAACTGGCCTCCACACTCACTCACCCTTCACAGGACACTACCATCACCCTCCACACCCCACCAGAAGCACACACAACACAAGTTGAAAACATCCATATATGGTCCCCCTCACCACTTGAGCTCTGCCTTGCTCTGGTCGGCCTGCGATGCATTGTGAAAGGCTCTCATTTGAGCCACAAGTTCTGTAGAGTCTTGAGCTGCATTCACTGACAGGGTCTTTGGGATGACTAGCAGAGCCTGAGAGAACTCACCTATTGCAGTTTGCTCACGAGATTTCTACGGCAACCATACCACAAGTGAGAGGGGAGACTATGAATATCATTACCGTTTGCTCACCAGCGTGCGTGCAAAGTTCTCCAGGTAAACAGAGAGTGCGACCTCAACAGCCCCTCCCCCTGGAACAAGGAGGTTTGACTCAAGCACTCTTTTCACCACACACAGAGCATCGTGAATGGACCTTTCCATCTCATCCACCATGAAATCATTGGCTCCACGGAGGATGATGGAGGCTGCTGAACGGACCTTGGGACTGGCAACAATAGGATTGTTAAGACTGGCTTGAAGTGTTTGTAGCTGGTTTCACTCACCCTTTGACAAGTATCAGTTCGTCATCGCACACTCTCTCCTGTACCACCTCATCCGCCTGCCCCAACATACTGGGGTCAAAGGTATCTTCCCCCTCAAGGTTAGCTAGTGTCAGGGCCAGGGTTGCTGGAGGGAGGGACAAGGGGATCAAACATCTGACTGGACAGTGCAAATCATGTGACTAACCCCCTGTTGCCTTGGCAATCCTCTTCAAGTCCTCTTTCTTACAGCGTCTGACAGCCATTGCTTTGGCTTCCACAAAGTACTTGAGACAGAGGTCATCTATTCCGCCTGTTGTCAAGACAACATTAGCCCCTGCCGACAAAATCTTCTGTATTTGCTCTTTAGTAATATCTGATTCCCTACATCAGTGTGGGGGAAGGGTGTGGTTGAGGAGTGTGTGATTGGTGAGGTTGAGGGGAGTGATGGGTATTCATCAACCACTTGTTGTGACCAACCTTTTTCTGATGTCCTCCAGTTTCTCAGGATCTGTGACCAAGACCTGAACACCCATCTTCATCTTGGCTTTCTGAAGGCTGAAGTCAAGGCATGCTATCTTTGCCTTGGTCACTCTCTTGGGCATGGCTAGAAGAAGGGAGGGAGACATCGGGTTGACACACCCACTGGTCATGGGTGGAGAGCACACGCACCAGACTTACCCACCAGAAGAGGGGCAATCACACATAAACACACCCACCAGATCCACTCACTGACATGTAGACCAGACACACCCACCTGATCCACTCACCGACAAGCTAACCAGACACACCCATTTGGCAATGTTTATAGCAGGCACAGCCACACCCATCTGTAGTGGGTGTTGCTTACCTTGTGAGGCTACTGTGCAGTTGAGGGCATATCCATTGACAAGTACACTCTCCCTACTGCTGCGCCCGTGTGCCTTCAGCACATTCACTGATTTGATTGGGCACTTAACCTCTCCTTTCTGATTGGTACGCTTGACAGCCATGGCTGCATCCACAACCATACCAGCAAAGAAGTCAGCATCACTATGGAACCAATATAATAATAAATGGACTGTTTCCATGGTAACAATCCCTACACTCACACTCCAATGATCTTGGATGACATTGATGTCTTGGCAGCATTGACAATGCACTCCTTCCCCAGTTCCTCCACCTTGACTGTGAGGTTGTCTTGAATGTACCGGACAGCCTCTCTATGGGGGTGGGGGGTGGGGTGGAGAGAGGGGACACACAATGGAGGGGGGGGGGTTGAGAGAGGGGACACACAATGGGGGTGGGTGGGTGGAGAGAGGGGACACACAATGGAGGTGGGGGTGGAGAGAGGGGACACACAATGGGGGGGGGGGGGGGGGGTGAAAAGAGGGGACACACAATGGAGGTGGGGGTGGAGAGAGGGGACACACAATGGGGGGGGGGGGGGGTGAAAAGAGGGGACACACAATGGGGGTGGGGGGTGGAGAGAGGGGACACACAATGGGGGTGGGGGGTGGAGAGAGGGGACACACAATGGGGGTGGGGGTGGGTGGGGGTGGAGAGAGGGGACGCACAATGGGGGGGGGTGAAAAGAGGGGACACACAATGGGGGTGGGGGGGTGGGGGGTGGAGAGAGGGGACACACAATGATCAGCCTGGACTAACTTGCAAGCTATCCGGTAACCACTTATGATGGTCGTTGGATGAATTTTATACTTGACAAGCTCTTCAGCATTCTTCAGGAGTTCAGCTGCTATGATGACCTACGGGGGTGGGGGGAGGAGGTACACAGTAGGTGCGTCAGTCAGGGTGGGTGACCTATGGGGGTGGGAGGAGGAGGTACACAGTAGGTGTGTCAGTTAGGGTGGGGGGAGGAGGTACACAGTAGGTGTGTCAGTCAGGATGGGTGACCTACGGGGGTGGGGGGAAGAGGTACACAGTAGGTGTGTCAGTCAGGGTGGGTGATATTGCTTTAATTGTCCACCAAGACGCTTCAGTGATTGCAAAGCTACAAGTCAACTGCAATTTGGGTGGAGTTAGCCAAACAGTTTCTAACTATTGAATTTGAAAGCAACACAAAATGCTTGTATGCCACTGACTACCTCAAAAGTAAATACCATCACTACTCAACTACATTCCAGGGCCGGCACAACCGGTACAACTACTACAGCCATGGCCATAGCACTTTTTGCCACAAGCTTACCTTAAATTAAAAAAACCTTAAGGATCATAGCTATTGAGAACAGCAAAGATACAAAACCTCAAAAAACTTCAATTTATTTTTATAAACTATTTTGTTCAGTATTAGCAACAAACTGAGACGCTTCTAAATCCTATCAGCTGTTGTCCTGGATTGCCATGATGACATTGCACAACTTCTCACAACTGCAAATGTGCACAATTTATACTGTTTTATACTGTCATTATAATGTATGTGCATGTATTAGGGCCTGCAATACTATAGGCATCTCAATTGTCAGTTGATGGCCGCACCAATCCTACAGGGCTTGCTCCAGCCCTGCATTCCAAAACATATCATCACCCACACCCCACTCACCCCCACTGAGCACACTCACCCTCCACACCCCCACTGAGCACACTCACCCTCCACACCCCCACTGAGCACACTCACCCACCACACCCCCACTGAGCACACTCACCCTCCACACCCCCACTGAGCACACTCACCCTCCACACCCCCACTGAGCACACTCACTCTCCACACCCCCACTGAGCACACTCACCCTCCACACCCCCACTGAGCACACTCACCCACCACACCCCCACTGAGCACACTCACCCTCCACACCCCCACTGAGCACACTCACTCTCCACACCCCCACTGAGCACACTCACCCTCCACACCCCCACTGAGCACACTCACCCACCACACCCCCACTGAGCACACTCACCCTCCACACCCCCACTGAGCACACTCACCCTCCACACCCCCACTGAGCACACTCACTCTCCACACCCCCACTGAGCACATTCCATACACCTGCACTCACCACAGAAGTGGTCCCATCCCCCACCTCCTGGTCCTGCAGGTCTGCTAGCTCTACCAGGACCTTAGCCGCTGGATGCTCCACTTCTAGTAGCTTGAGGATGGTGGCACCATCGTTGGTGATTGTCACATCCTGTCACAGGGAAAAGGAACCACTCACTCCTTTGAACAACACTCAACAGAGCATGCACACAGACACACACACACACACACACACACACACACACACACACACACACACACACACACACACACACACACACACACACACACACACACACACACACACACACACACACACACACACACACACACACACACACACACACACGGTACTGACCCCCACGTCATCCACAAGCATTTTATCCAATCCTACTGGACCGAGGGAAGTCTTTACTATGTTAGCCAACGACTGCGCCGCGAGCACTGAGGGAAATATCAGCTTTATGGGTTGGAACGCAACACAATATTATATCGCTGTGCAAAGCACTGGGACAGCTCTTAGACAAGATGGACATCTCAAATGAGCACAGAAAAAAATAGCGACAGAAGACAACTTGTAAAGGCCACGCAAGTGACTGGATGTGAAAGCTCGGAAGGCTCATAACGATACATCGTGCACTTACCATTTTGAGACCGTATGCTGTCTCCACTGGTCCGTTCCCCGCTCACTTGAAGCGTCCCTTCAGCAGACATTGTTAGAAAGTTCCAGTACACGTGGATGTGACGAGAGGGATGGGGAGGTTTCCACTTTCAATTTAAGTTTTCCATTTCAAAATGGAGCATAGGCCTATTTTTTGTAGATTTTTTTTAATAATCATAATACCTACACAGTCTACGTGATTTATATTGTTATCTACATAATTTATATTGTTATCACGTGTATGAAACAGAACCCTCTCAATCCTCCTCCACTACCAAGGTTGGTGGCTTGTAGATGACAAGAGGATTGACCACTGATCAAGCAGCTTTGTCTAGGAAGGTCTTGGATGTGCACGTACCTTGAACCAGTGTAGATCGTGGGACGAAAGTGCTCGGTTCAACCGCTTAAATCCCTCGTGGTTTACAACATCAAAGGAATCCTCTACACCTTGCGGGTCGGCTCTGGCTCTCTCCTTGTGAAGCCTTGCCAAAGTAGCATGGGATCCCTGAAGGCTTTTATCGTTGTTGCTTTGGCTTTTCTCACGGCGGTTTTATTTAATGCGGGCAGTGCGCTTCCCTACCACCGAGTGGACACTTTGGACGTGAAAGAATTGAATTGCTCCGTCGAGAAAGACAGAGATGCTCTGTGCTGTGACTATCCTAGTGAGGGATATGAGTGCCGCGTTCATGATGCGTCTCCAGGTGTTAGAGTAGAGAAGAATAAAGTACGTTTGTCAAGTGATTGTCGCTTGGCGAAGACGGCCGTTTTCTGTGTGTGTGCATAGTCTATGGTGTGTGCGTGTGCGTGTATACATGTGTGTCCATAGATACTAGAACCACCTGGGGTAACCCTAACCCTAGGTAATTCTAGTGTCTGTGGTGTGTCCCTGTTGTTCTCAGTGCACAAGAGTTGACTTGCACATCTCATCTGGAATATGACAAGGAAATTGAACCTTTCGCCCCTTTATGGTTCATGACTCATGAGCTTCTGCTATTAATGGATTGTGTGTGAAGGGAGGGGATGATGGGGGGTTGTGTGTGGAGGGAGGGGATGGTGATGGTTTGTGGGGGGTTGTATGTGGAGGGGGGGGGGGGTGATGTTGAAGCAGTATGAGAGCATGGGAACATGATTGAAATAGGTTTCAGGGACATTTGTATCAGATGTCTTAACAAGCCTCCACAGCTGTAGTACACATGACCCTTTGCTACCAACTACAGATTGTGTTTTGTTTCAAGAAGACTAACCTCCTCTCTGCCCTCTACCCGGAGAGGTCCAGTGTCTGCTATTCCTGCACTGAAGATGAGAAGTGTGTGGTTGTGTCAAGAGGATCCAAAGGTATTTTAATGGTCATCTTATATGCACCTGGAATGGGTTCATCAGAACTATTTGTTATGGGTGTACGCACCTGTGCACAGTGCATTTTGTATATGCCGTAGAGTGGTGTCTGATGCCATTGGTCCAGCCAGCTGGACCCACATTCGTACGTAAGTGCCAACGGCAGGAAAGGGAGTCGGCCCTTACATATGAACATGGGTCCAGCTGGCTGGACTACTGATTACATGTGTGTAGTTATTTGTTTATATCATTACTGTAAGTGAGTGCTAATGGTGGTTTTGTATTTGTGGTGTTAAGTGTTTCTGCTATCTTTGTTAAGATGCAAGACATCTTCTCACTAAAAGAGTCCCTGGAAACCAATTTCTGAGAAAGACAAGTTCATTAGACCCCACACCTTCTGATTCTGACATTGGCAGCCATTTTCTCCTGTTTGTGGTCACCATGGCTTCCCTAGCAGTGATAGTGTTTCTGGTGGTGCTGTGTGCTGGAGGGGGAGAGAAAGGATACGAGGTGAGCTGGTAAGGGTGAGGGTGAGCTGGAGTAGATGAACTGGTGAGGGTGAGCTGGTGAGAGCGAGATGATGATGGTGAGCTAGTTTGGGTGAGTTGGTAAGTGTGGGTAAGCTAGTGAGCTGGTGTAGGTGTACTGGTGAGGGTGAGGGATAAAAACTCAATATGTTTGTTTTGGGGGAAGTCCCAACTTACTGCTTAGGATGATTCCAAGTTTTGGTAGTTATTCCAAATCTTAGTACGTAATTAGGAAGTCCCAACAGACTGGTTAGGGGAAGTCCCAACATATCTACGTAGTTAGGGGAAGTCCAAACACAACTGGTTAGGGTGGTATGAAGTGAATCCGTCGTATATCTTTTGAACTGTCCACAGGTGCAAACTGATGCTAATGAGTCCACCAAAGTGCCACCAAGTGGGGAAAGTCCAAAAGGGGAGGAAGTACAGGAAGTTCAATTGGAGATAGGGGATCCACCTCAACCAGAGAGACTTCTCCAGGAGCAGGCCGGGGACCAGATCAACCAGGAGGAAATTGTCTTGGGGCAGCCTGAAGGGATACCCCCGGATCAGGCCCAGAGGATCCCGTTAGAGCGACCCGAGGGGGTACCGGTAGAGCAGCCTGCTGTGGAGCAACCTGTGGTGGATGAGCCAGATGATGATCCTGCATACGACCGCATTCAGGGGGTTAATGGTAACCATGGTGACCCACAGGGATATAGAAATAGAAATGCAGGTGATGGTGAAGGTGAAAACGGGGTCAAAGTATCATATGGGCGTGTCTCCCGACATCCTGGTCAGCCACCTTATGCATCAGTCAGTGATGTCCTTCCCCAAGCTCAGCAAGAGCTACCCAGAGGAGAGGTAGATGAGGAGGGCTATGATCATGTTGTGAGGGAGACGGATGAGGAGAAGGACGACTATGCAGAAGTTCCTTCAGGGCTGGCAGGGAGCCATTCAAGGGACAAAGGCGACGGGACAGAGGCAGATTATGATGTTGTTGGTTATGACTCTGTCCAGGGACCTAATAAGTCCTCTGCTAGTCAAGAAGATGAATATGATGTTGTGAGAGCACCTGGAGTCACCACTGCTAGCCAGGAGGAACAGTACGAAGTGGTTCCAGATTCAGTCAAGAGTCTGTCAACAGCACAGTGCTCTGAAGTCGCTCCTCAACTGCCTCCCATGAGGACTAGACAACAGTCAGGTAGTGAGGATGACCACACCCTCCTGAGTGGTGAGCATAAGGCAAGTGTGTCAGGAGGGAAGGATGGTAGAAAGGGTCAAAAAGAGGAGAAGAAAGGGAAGCACCACCAGAAGGATGGAAAGGACAAAGGTTCTAAAGGCTTTCCTGGAATCTTCCGTCACCGTTCCCAGACCATTGGCACTCCTTCTAGGAGCAAAATAAGTGCAGAGCCTTCAACAGAGCAAGGTCCTCCCCTGCCTCCCAACCATCCACAGCCTCACCGCACTGCTACTGGTGGGCCTCTCCATTGGCCAACTCCTGCTGTACCAAGGGACGAAGTAGAAGACTTCTACGATGAACCCTTTGACTCTGCTCCAGCTGGGAGACCAAGGAAAGTTAGCTCATCCACTTCAAAGGATGTTGCAAGTAAGGGGAGTTCTCATCATCAAGGACTGACTATGTCTGGATCAGTGAGCCCGGCCTCCAAGGGGTTTCCCCAGACTCCTCTACCCCAGATCCCACCCACTAATGAAGAGGTGGATCCTAACTATGAAAGTGTTACACCAACCTTGAAAAAGGTTGTTATGGCAACACCAAAGGAAGACGAGGAGGAAACTCCATATGACACAGTTGCAACTGCTCTGGGGATTGCCCCACTTTCCACCAGCAAAGGGGTAGCGGATGATGAAGGGGAAGTCCCATATGATGTTGTGGCCAGAATACCTGGAACAGGTCTTGGTGTGAGTGTCTCAGCTCTTGGAAATGTGCAACAACAACAAGATGAAGAAGAAACACCGTATGACACAGTTGAGAGGATCCCAGGAACATCCTTGCCCATTAGCACCAGTATTCTCCAGCCTTCAAAGAAGGAATCAACTAAGTCTGAAGACCCTTATTCCACTATTAAGCCCAAGGTTTGTGATGCCTCCCTCCCCTCTCTCTGTGGTGTGTGTGTGTGTGTGTGTGTGTGTGTGTGTGTGTGTGTGTGTGTGTATGTGTGCATGTGTGTGTGTGTGTGTGTGGTGTGTGTGTGTGTGTGTGTGTGTGTGTGTGCGTGTGTGTGTGTGTGGTGTGTGTGTGTGTGTGTGTGTGTGTGTGTGTGTGTGTGTGTGTGTGTGTGTGTGTGGTGTGTGTGTGTGTGTGTGTGTGTGTGTGCAGTGCACCCCTCTGAGGTACATCACATGCTGTACAGTGGAACATTGATTATCCGAATGTCAGTTAACTGAAATGTCAATTATCTGAACAGCCAAGATATTGCACAATTTGCTGAGTCAGCAAAAATGGCTACCACCTAAAAGAAGATGATGTCCTAAAATCTGAAAGAAGCTAACTATTTGTGAGCGAATTTGAAAAAAGGCTTCTTAAATTAACCTTTTTTAGAAGGTAAATTTGGATTGACAAGATGTTAGATACCCAAAACAAGTGATATTATCATAGGATGTCTATGGTTTTATTAATAGTTAGTGAGTTTCTTATAATAATAAAACTGTACTGATGTGATAAGCTAAGAAAACTCTGTAAACTTAGTGTAGTGTTCCATGCCTGTAGACATTCATGGTATGTATGCAGCTTTATATGCAATACAGGTGATGTTTGATTATACGTTCAATTTGATTTTACGAGCAGGTCAATCCCCCATTAGTTCGGATAATCGACTTTCCACTGTATGTGTTATTGCACATGTGTCCTCACGTTCTCCCCAGATTGACACGTCTTCAGATGTGCATCCGTATGCCTCCGTCAACAAGACCAGAAAAACCCCAGCTGCATCAGACGACCCATATTCTATGCCTGTGGACACCATTGCAGCTGATCATGATGAACTGGGATATGCTGTAGTCAGTGAAGAGTTTAAGAGAGCAAGAACCATGTCCAAAGAAGCCACAGCAATGAAGAAGATAGCAAAAAAGAAACCTTCAAACCTGTCAGAAGATCTTTACTCAACAATAGACAGTCTCGTCACTGGATCCAGTGACGACCCTTCATCACCCCCACCCGTCTCACCCATCAAAGATGATGAAATAATCCAGGGATTTTCCCCTCCACCCACTCCTCCTCCACTTGCTGTCAGCCCTGAGGGACAGCTATCACAGGTGTCTGACAGCTGTCAAGATGACATCAAACAAGTTTGGAAATATGAAGGTTGTGAGTCAGGTGGTGAAATACTTGAAGGAAATCACCTCACACACGATCCTACTCAAAAGACCAATGGGGAAAGTCCCTGTGACCCGGTCGATGAAGGAAATATTGTTCCTTCTGAATAGCATTCACATCTGTACATGTAGTTTCTTATTTCTTTTGCAAGAATTGTGCGTATGCGTGTGTGTGTATGTGCAGTGTTTTTGTCCCCAAAATATAGTGTGTTTGTGTGCATTTAGTGACATTTTACGTTCACTAGTTATATTATACATGAAGGGTTATTGCTCCAACTTTGTGTTGGTGGGTGGTCTTCGGAGATGTGGTCATTTACTGTTGACAAGATTTAAGTGAAACTGAAAATGTTGATCTGAGCATTAATAAATAACAAACCACAAATATGTACATAATGTCGGTTCATAGATTAAAGTATTAATTAGAATAAGTTGCTTAGAGAGGGTGGTAACCATGGTTATGATATAAGGGGGGTCTTCTCTCCTAGATCCTGGGGTAGAGTTGGGTAGATGGAGTTGGTTGCTGTGGGAACAGAGGAGACAGTCACACCATTGCTTTGATCATTGCCAGGAGGCGTGACCCCTAAAGATTTTTTTTTCTTTGGTATCCATCTTGGAGTTGGACCTGCAAGGAGTTGCTATGGTAACACACCACACCCTAAGGTACCAGAATAGACCTACCGATGTAGCTGAGCAGAACTGGTAAGAACACAAGTCCATGACTGACACCTGTTAGGATCATGCACATGTACATCCTGAAATAGAAAACCTGTAGTTGACAGTGTGTGATTGGGAGAGGGAGGGAGTGAACGAATACAATAGGTCTAAGTGACTGCAAGCACAAACAATGAGGAACAGACTGAAACAGGTTGAAGTACCTCGAAAAGGCGTGACTTTGCAAACAGCAAAATAAACACTCCAAGAAACTTGGTTATTGTAATCCCACTAATAACAGACGTTCCCATGTGCACTAAGGAGTCTTCAGCCCTTGAGAGCTTGGTTGGCTTGCTCGACTTGTAGAACCAGCGAACAATGTGGGAGCAAAACTCCACAGCTATTCCAACAGTCTGTACAATCATGATACCAGAAACCATACATTACACTTGACCACGCCAGCACACACAGGCACATATGGCACACACAGGCACACATAACACATATGTACATCACACATAGCACACAGGCACACATGGCACACACATAACACATACATCACACATAACACATGTACATCACACATGGCACACATGGCACACATGGCACACAGGCACACATGGCACACAATACCGTATTCCTTCTAATTTTTCGTCAGAGCAAAGTTGGCAAAAAGTCTGTCACTTAGAACTGTGGCAATGCTGGCCGATGCTGACAAAACATTAGAGCAAATGGACGAATAATTAGAGTAAAAGACAAATAACCCTTTATGACCCGAAGACCACTTTAGTGGCTCTCCTGGTAGTGGACTGTACTTCGTCAAATTTATCGTAGTGCTTTGATTTTTATATTGTTTGATAGCTTACTTCAATTGTATAACTCTCGTATCAATTTTATACTGATATAACGTTGTACCGTACGAATAAAAGGCTCTAAAGTATAAGCAAAAACGCAAATGTATACCAAAAAACGTACGTATACAATGATTATACGAAATTATGCAGAGATAACCACAAAATAAAATGGCCACTCCTCAATACGGAAGAATTGAAGATGCACAATTTTATCGTTATGCCAACAATTTTGCATTGAACGGCTTAAGAAAGCTTCGAATGTGATTAACCCTTTACCGGTCACGAGCCACTTAAGTGGCTCGCCTAGCTCGCGGTCATACACGATGAAATTTTGATGTTTTATATTATTTGTACATTGTTCGAATCTATATCGTGTATGTATGTCTTTAGTATAGTTTAAAGGCAATACGATCTGTATAGCTAAAGTTATAGAAGTTTAAACTTTCTAGTGTACAGAAGTATGCGGAACTCATATACGGAAAACGGTGAAAAACGCACGAATAAAATGGCTGCCTCTGGTCGCGCCTGCAGGTATTTTTTGCCGTTTCAGCATTGTTTGGCCTTTTCTGTGACAGATCTTTAAATGCATCGCAGTATGAAGGTGTGTGGACTACTTTGATCGAGAAATGTGACTGAAAATAATACGTTTCACCTCTGTCGTCGAGTTTCAAACCTTGCTTCGTCAAGCCTTCGTGTATCTGCGACGGAAATCACCTCTTACAATAGCGAAGGGGGGAGATGCAAAGCCAGATGCAGATGCAGGACTGCTTTGATGAATTGTGCAAGTTACAAGTCATTTTCATTTCATGTACATACTTTCTCGTATCGTTGATTGTAACCTCGTGTCATTCACTGGATCATTGTTCATTAGAATGAAATGATAAGGAGTTATGTAATCGCTTTTGTTGCATGAACATGACTACAAGAGGTGTTTGGCCTAAGATCAGGGGGATTAAGCTTAAAAAGAAGTTAAATTTACTGATTCGTAATGAAAGCTATTGCGCAAGGTAGCGCATTACCTTTACGGAAGGATTTCTCAACAATGGAGAGTGGGAAGAGGACGTCTAATGTAGGAATCGATAGCTAAGAAGTTAATCTTCCAAATAAAGTACTTAGAAAGGTTCTTCGAACGATATTGGCTGATTTGCAACCGTTTAAAACCTTTGCGCCACTTAAGTGACTCGTGACCGTGAGGGGTACCGCGAAAAATTATAACGCGACCGGTGAAGGGTTAAAAAGGCTTCTACTTCAACAGCGGAAGGTAAAGAAGTAAAAGTTGGTTAGTGAGGATAGAGCCACTAAAGTGGTCTTTGGGCCATAACGGGTATGCGAAAAATCATCACGCGGGCGTTAAAAGGATAAATTAAGATGAGAAAAAATGGCAACTTATAGCTTACGTAATTGAACTTATTTGCGGATATCACGCTCAATAACACGTGTGGACCCAAGAAATCAGCGAACAAATGACTTTTAAGAAGGAAAGTGGTAAGTTACATTGAAAGGGTTCCTGGAGTTGAAAATTCCGTTATTCTTTAGTCATTTTATGAGAATGAGCAGCTGATATTTCTTCTTCCACACGAATAATTAGAGCAAACACCCAGCTGACAAATAATTAGAGCAAACACCCAGCTGACAAATAATTAGAGCAAACACCCAGCTGACGAATAATTATAGCAACTGACAGATAATTAGAGCTTGGCCTGTTTTGTCTGAAATTAGAGCACGTTTAGACATTTGTGAGAGGATGACGAAAAATAAGGACGAAAAATTAGGAGAAATACGGTACACACTTACAGAGATGCATACATGTACAAGACAGAATCTCACCATAACTAGGTTGACAAGGGAAACTGCATTCAAGGAGATACTGAAGAGTATCATGAGAGCCAACATGTCAACAATGACCATCAACACTGTAGTCACAATGACGAAAGTGGAGCCAAAACTCAGTCTCATCAAACAGAAAGTCATCAGTGCTACAGCTCCCATTGATGCTGATAGATTGATGATGGTTAGCTTCCCTGTGGTCAAGTACTGCTCATAGAAGACAAAGTACACACTGCGGACAAATGAGAGGAGGTACTGATGGAAGTTGGGGTGAGATGTACGACAGATAGTGTAACAGAACAGATGGTAGTAGATGTGATGGGACACCCCTACACCTACGTACCCGTATGTACCCCCACACCTACGTACCCTATGCACCCCCACACCTACGTACCCGTATGCACCTCCACACCTACGTACCCGTATGCACCCCCACACTTACGTACCCGTATGCACCCCCACACCTACGTACCTGTATGCACCCCCACACCTACGTACCTCTATGCACCTCCACACCTACGTACCTGTATGCACCCCCACACCTACGTACCCTATGCACCCCCACACCTACGTACCCGTATGTACCCCCACACCTACGTACCTGTATGCACCCACACACCTACGTACCTGTATGCACCCCCACACCTACGTACCCGTATGCACCCCCACACTTACGTACCCGTATGCACCCCCACACCTACATACCTGTATGCACCCACACACCTACGTACCTGTATGCACCCCCACACCTACGTACCTGTATGCAAAGACATTGTGGTTCAGAGCTTTTGTGAGTTGACTGGTCAGTTCCTTTATTCTGCGAATGGAACTGACGTATTCATCAGACGTCCTCAGAATGGTGGAGTATGTCATGAAGTATGTTGCTACAGGACATGACATCAGATGTATCGGCATCATCATAGACCTCAACACACTCCTCCCAGCCCCAGCCACACCCCCTCACCTCCAATGGTTGTGTCGTTGTCCAGCATGTCAATGGCTGTGTTAAAGGCAGCGTGACCACTACATACAGAAGTGCAACAGTGGTCACACCCAACCACACCCAACCACACCCAACCACACCTTATGCCACACCCAAACAGACACTAACCCTTGATCGCAGTGAACTGAAGGATTTGACAACTTAAAAAGAGGAAGGAACTTCACAAACTCTTCTGAAGTTGGAGCGGTGTACTCAAACACAGTCTTGTTCACACAAGGTATACAATTCCCTGAATGGAGATTACACAATCAATAGTAACATTGCACAATCACTATATAGCATTAGAAATTTCTGCTCAACACAAACTACATTCCAGCCCTGTTTGGTTTGCTGTAGTACTGTACATGTATTACTATATCCTGATAAGAACTTCTGGTCATGGGAACTAATTTTGTGGGTCCTTAGGTTTGTCTTAACAAAGTTCACCTGCATCCCAATATCCACCACTCCTCACCAGTGTGTGTCCACCACTCCTCACCAGTGCGTGTCCACCACTCCTCACCAGTGCATGTCCACCACTCCTCACCAGTGTGTGTCCACCACTCCTCACCAGTGCATGTCCACCACTCCTCACCAGTGCATGTCCACCACTCCTCACCAGTGTGTGTCCACCACTCCTCACCAGTGTGTGTCCACCACTCCTCACCAGTGTGTGTCCACCACTCCTCACCAGTGTGTGTCCACCACTCCTCACCAGTGTGTGTCCACCGTTCCTCACCAGTGTGTGTATCACTACTCACCAGTGTTGTTCCAAAGTTCACAAAACTGCAGTTCTGGTGCATTCTCAACGTAGCCACAACATGCGGAGGAAGGGTTGATCCAGGCCAAGTAGCTGTCCACCCAGTTAGCTGCTGGCTCTGCAATGTATGAACTAAAGCACAAAACAACATGATAGATACCACACCCACAGCCACACCCCCTCCACATGTCACTCACTAGTCGGGATCTCTTGCTGCCAGAGCTATTTGCAGTCCAAAAGAGTTGTTGCTGCATCCTGCAGATGAGCAGATGTTGTGCCACTTGCTAGGGTCACTATAGTTGTAGCCCTCCTCAATGACAAAGTAGACAGGAGACCCAGTGTGCAGGTACTTGTAGAGCTCATCAAAGTAGGGGATAAGGTAGGAGTCCTGGAGGGTGAGGGGAGAGTGGGGATGAGGGTTAGGGGAGAGTGGGGATGAGGGTTAGGGGAGAGTGGGGGATGAGGGTTTGGGGAGAGTGGGGATGAGGGTTAGGGGAGAGTGGGGATGAGGGTTAGGGGAGAGTGGGGATGAGGGTGAGGGGAGAGTGGGGATGAGGGTGAGGGGAGAGTGGGGATGAGGGTTAGGGGAGAGTGGGGATGAGGATGAGGGGAGAGTGGGGATGAGGGTGAGGGGAGAGTGGGGATGAGGGTGAGGGGAGAGTGAGGATGAGGGTTAGGGGAGAGTGAGAGGTGAGGGTGAGGGGAGTAGGGAGGAAGAAGGGAGAGTGGTGAGGGAGGAGGGTTCAAAGGATATATTTAAGTAAAGGTACATTCCTCAAACCTTGGGAAGTGCTAGATTCTGGTCGAGTCCTACTTCAAATCCACTGACTGCGACTGATATGCTTAGGATGGTGGTCAGTCCAAATAACAGCATCTGCAGAGGTCAAAGGTCAGGTAAAACACCCCCTGTCCAGCAAAGCCCTCTGAAGGCCACTTACCACAAAGGGACGAACACTCCAATGTAGAAGGACTCGAGAGTACTGCTGAACTACAGTCTTAAGTAGACCTGTCTCCGACTCCTCAATATCCTTACAAGCTGCTTTTGTCAGAGCCTGGAAAGACAAACCATATTCTCGAATATATACTTCAGCGCTCAACAAACAATGTTAGGTTATATGCTAACTCTTGATGAAAAATAGCTTTTCTAATTTCTAATCTTCATCAGAGAAAGTTTGAGCATGTTTTGTCCCTTATAAGCCTCAGTCTATCCTCTTTCATCCCTTATAAGCCTCAGTCTATCCTCTTTCATCCCTTATAAGCCTCAGTCTATCCTCTTTCATCCCTTATAAGCCTCAGTCTATCCTCTTTCATCCCTTATAAGCCTCAGTCTATCCTCTTTCATCCCTTATAAGCCTCAGTCTATCCTCTTTCATCCCTCATAAGCCTCAGTCTATCCTCTTTCATCCCTTATAAGCCTCAGTCTATCCTCTTTCATCCCTTATAAGCCTCAGTCTATCCTCTTTCATCCCTTATAAGCCTCAGTCTATCCTCTTTCATCCCTTATAAGCCTCAGTCTATCCTCTTTCATCCCTTATAAGCCTCAGTCTATCCTCTTTCATCCCTTATAAGCCTCAGTCTATCCTCTTTCATCCCTTATAAGCCTCAGTCTATCCTCTTTTGGTATATATCAAGGCACAGAGCAGTGCCAATAGTTTGATTATTAGAAATATTTGCTCAAAAATTGGTAAAATAAAAGAGCAGATATAGATATGCATATGGCACTTCTCATAGAAACCGTCCAATGTCCGGGAGGTAACTGTGTGACCGACTGACTGCCCGACTGCTCAAACAAGAATTGAGCGACTGTGTGACCAGTAGTGACGCTTTGCAAGCAATTGAAACACTCACTCCCTTTTTCTTTAAAAAGAGTCTTCAAATGTAAAAGAAAAGTCTGAGTTATCATCTACCTCCATTTGGCAATTTATCTCCTGAAAAATTCAAGGCGCCTTCTTCGATTGACATACCCAGGTGAGTCTGCTTTAACTTCTTGTGGAAGTCTTGAATTCCACTCTGGATACAACATATCGCTCGGATCCAAGTAGCAGTAGCTTCTCAGTCTCACTTGCAAGTTTAGTGGCATTTGCTTGAAGTTTCAGTGAAGATTGTTCCAAGTTTCAGTTAAATTTGCAAAAAGCTTTAATATTGTGGCCTCAAAGTTTCAGCAAAGTTCATTCAAAGCTTCATTGATGTTCACACCAAGTCTATTCTGTGCATATCATTGTTTGAATACACCACTTTTTGCCAATTCAATTATTGGTATTGTGTAACAACCGTGACACTTATTACGCATCATGAGATGATGGCATTCTAAGTGTCAA
>CAUJGJ010000371.1:5748410-5770910 GCA_963170055.1 Halisarca cf. caerulea
GCACAAAAGTACTTCATAAAGTTGGTGAAACAGGGCGGACATCTTTGAATGAAATTCTTGGCTGCTACTACTTGTGCCTTGAGGGTTTGCAGCTGCTTCACGTCACAGCAAGCTTTAGTCTGTCCACGAGGCTTGATGTACCACGGACAGACCTCTTGCAAGAGAGTGTATACCTCACTTCCTTCTGGTACTGAGCGAGCTGGTGTGTTGTCATAGCAGTTGAGAGCACCCTTAGACACATTAGCACATTGCCCATACCAAAGACATAACCCTGCTGTGTGGTTAACTGGTTTGAACTCTGCACCACTCTGCAACAGACCAGGAGAGAGGGAGAGAGTCAAAGAGGTCAGAGAATTGATAACATTAGGTTGAGACAACAAGTAGGTCATCAGAAAACACTCCAGCTAACAGAATTGTGGTTAGTATACACACTACTGGTTGATGGATGGATAGGACCCTTCATCACAACTTGATGGATGGGAGATAGATGGATAGGAACCTTCATCACAACTTGATGGATGGGAGATGGATGAATAGGACCCTTCATCACAACTTGATAGATGAAGCCAATAACTGGAGCAACCCAACAACCCCAGCCCTTACAAATCAGGAGCACTCAGAACTTCCTAAAACAATCCATTGAAGGTTTACATGATAGGAGCCCTCAAGGATTCTTCCTCGACTACTTACACAATACAGATTGTACACACACACACACACACACACACACACACACACACACACACACACACACAGACACACACACACACACACACACACACACACACACACACAGACACACACACACACACACACACACACACACACACACACACACACACACACACAGACACACACACACACACACACACACACACACACACACACACACACACACACACACACACACACCTGTGACTGACAGTGCAAATGCATTTAGACAGAAATTGACTACGAACGTGACTTACCACACATATTGAACACAGCACACATCCCAAGAAGGATAGAACACACGCAGAACACAGGGAAGAGGAGACCATTGAATCCGTGCCAAGTATAACGTCTTCACAGCTAAGCACCAGCGATTCTGTTCGTTATAAGTAGCCACACACGAGCAACTGTGGCACTTCCTAGCACGTTCTACAGCATGACCTCGACGGACAGCCGACCGACGGGTGGATCGCTGAGATCTGATTGGTCGAGACCGATCGGACGACCTCGTCCGCTGAGGTAGACTGCATACCAAACGTGCACGGTTGAGGAATGAATATCATTAGAACGTATGACATTGTAAAATGGCGACCGTTTCGTTGCAAGACATCGAAGAGGCAAGAGTCATTCTAACTAAGTCAGAGCAGGTATTCAGAACTCCTTTGGTTCGCTTACCGAGTAAGAGATTGGGAATACCCGAAAATGTAGAACTTTACGCAAAAATGGAGAATATGCAGAATACTGGTTCCTTCAAGGTTCGCGGTTTCGTTAACATGCTGGAGAAGGCTCCGAAAGAGCTGCACAGTGGAGAAATTGTACCCATTACAATGTCCGCGGGGAACTTTGCACGAGCCTTTGCTCAGGTACTATCTGCAGTAAATATCAAAGGCAAGGTGTTGATGCCTGACGCGGCGCCGAAAAACAGAAAGGCCAAGATCGAGTCCTTTGGGATGGAGGTGGAGTTGCATCACGTGAGCAAACTTCAGCCTACGATTGATTCATACGTATCTAAAGGTGGAATGTTGTATCTTCATCCGTTTGATGACCTCAACCTGATTGCAGGTCATGGAAGTGCTGGGTTAGAGATGTTAGAAGATCTTTCAAATATTGACATTGTTGTTGTGTGCTGTGGAGGGGGAGGGCTGCTGGCAGGGGTGGCTGCGGCTGTGAAGCAATCAGGAGGAGAATTGACTCAAGTGATTGGTGTTGAGCCAGAAGGTGCCCCAACCATGTTCCTTAGCATGCAAGAAGGTCATCCTGTTGTTAAGGACAGTGTGCGTAGCGTTGCAGCAGGACTCTGCCCTCCCTTTGCAGGCGAGATTGCTTATCGTCATGTTGTTAAGTTTGTAGATGACATTGTGCTGGTGTCTGATGAGCAAATCCTTCATGCAGCCAAGTCCCTCTTTAGCATTGGCATCTTGGTAGAGCCTTCAGGAGCTGCGGCACTGGCTGCAGTCCAGTCGAGCAAAATTGAGAGCATTGACAACAAACGAATTGTAGTGACTTTATCTGGAAGTAACATAACACCGGAAGAAGTGGCTCAGCTTTACTGAGTGCATGCCTGCCAAATACAAACAAGAGTGCACATTTTGTATCGTATTGAGTGTGTGTGTGTGTCTTCTGGATGGAAACAGACACTGAATGAGGTGTGTAGATTGTGTGTGTAAAGGTAGATGATTGACTTATGATACAAATTGTATACAACGGAATAGAGAAATAACAAACGAAAACATTTAAGCTGTTATATGACCAGCAATTTTTAGTTCTGCATTTATAAGTTTGTCAAGATAGCATCCATGCTTCCAACCCAACAATAACAAACTCGGGATCACTGGACAAAATTTCATTGGCAAATGTGTCACAGTAAGAGCTACTTCCATGCAGAAGATTTTCATCAATCCATATCCCACATCTACCACTGCAAAAGGAAAAGGTCTAAAGAGTGACTGACAGGAGCATATCACCATGACCTCAAAACTCACTCTCCTCCACCTATCATTAAACAGTCTTTGTCTCCTTTAACAAAGAACTCATTTCTCCCTGTCCAGTTGTACATCTAGACAATCACAAATAGCAATTGATACCACAGAAATGAAAACTTAGCAATTATTCTACAACTGTGAAAATACTCCACTGAGAAAAGTAGTCATCTTCGGTAATATTAGCTGAAAGCAGTCAATTTTCAAAAGGCCCAGAACAAACAGTTTAAAAATTTCTATAAGCCTTGCATTGCATGGGCTTCCTTGTGGTTATAGTTTTGTGTTACACACACACACACACACACACACACACACACACACACACACACACACACACACACACACACACACACACAACACAACACAACACACACACACACACACACACAACACAACACACACACACACACACACACACACACACACACACACACACACACACACACTTGAAACTCCACTTCCTGAGTGTGTCTAAAGAGATAGGATTCTCCTGTGCCATAAAACCTGTCACTTCTCTTCAGAGAGCATGGCAGCATGGCACCAAATACCTGTCAATTGACACATGATTGAAGTGATTAGATGAAGGTTAGGTCACGCAGTGATGTCATCATCACTTCACAGGTGGTGCTGTGGAAGTATGTTCTAATTATAGTAACAGTTCTTACTGTGTTGGCCTTGTCCTTAATGACAAGCACACAAGGGCAATCCTCAAATTCCATTAGCTTTCTGTAAAGTGTTTTGATACTGAATCCGTCTCTGAATGTGCTGTAGCCAAGTATCCAAGACAACCCAACAGCTAGAGCTATGAGGTTGTTGCTCAACTAACAAGAATGAAAACAACAGCTCATTAAATCATGCAGAAGGTTCCTGAACACACCCTCCAACTGCACCACCACACCCACTGACAGCACATCCTCCTCCATGACACCACACCACCACACCACCCCCACTACACCACCACACCACTCCCAGTACACCACCACACCACCCCCAGTACACCACCACACCACCACACCACCACACCACCTCCACTACACCACCCCCATGATATTATACCACACCAATAGCCACCTCAATGATGCATACACATCATATATACATCACATCACCTCCACAACACCACACACTGCACAGCACCACCTCAACAACACCACACACTGCACAGCACCACCTCAACAACACCACACACTGCACAGCACCACCTCAACAACACCACACACTGCACAGCACCACCTCCACAACACCACACACTGCACAGCACCACCTCAACAACACCACACACTGCACAGCACCACCTCCACACCACACACTGCACAGCACCACCTCAACAACACCACACACTGCACAGCACCACCTCAACAACACCACACACTGCACAGCACCACCTCAACAACACCACACACTGCACAGCACCACCTCCACACCACACACTGCACAGCACCACCTCCACACCACACACTGCACAGTACCACCTCCACACCACACACTGCACAGCACCACCTCAACAACACCACACACTGCACAGCACCACCTCCACACCACACACTGCACAGCACCACCTCCACACCACACACTGCACAGCACCACCTCCACACCACACACTGCACAGTACCACCTCCACACCACACACTGCACAGCACCACCTCCACACCACACACTGCACAGCACCACCTCCACACCACACACTGCACAGCACCACCATGACACCACACACTGCACAGCACCACCATGACACCACACCACCTTCACAACACCCTGTCACACTAAGACACCTTTTGAAGAAGGTCAAGGGAGAGAAGCTTTGATTCTTCACTCAGCGATGGAAGAGGCAAATCATTAGTCACCATTTTTGCTATTCTGGTAGAACCAAATTATGTTGTAATTTCATTGCACCCATAGCAATACACATCATCTATGAACAAAATTGGTGCTTACACTGGTCTGTAGATGTCAGAGAAGCTGAGGACTTCCCAAGGATCACTGAAATGGTTACTATTGACAGACAGTGCCTGACAGGAGATAGGAGGAGAGGGAGTGGAGTGGAGGAGAGGGGAGTCGAGGAGAGGGAAGTGGAGGAGAGGGGAGGGGAGTGGAGGAGAGGGAGTGGATGAGAGGGGAGTGGAGGAGAGGGGAGTCGAGGAGAGGGAAGTGGATGAGGAGAGGGAAGTGGATGAGGAGAGGGAGTGGATGAGAGGGGAGTGGAGTGGAGGAGAGGGGAGTCAAGGAGAGGGAAGTGGATGAGGAGAGGGGAGTGGAGGAGAGGGAGTGGATGAGAGGGGAGGAGAGGGAGTGAAAGAGAGAGGAGTAGAGGAGAGGGGAGTGGAGGAGAGGGAGTGAGAGAGGAGAGGGAGTGAGAGAGGAGAGGGGAGTGGAGGAGAGGGGAGTGGAAGAGAGGAGTAGAGGAGAGGGGAGTGGAGGAGAGGGGAGTGGAAGAGAGGAGTAGAGGAGAGGGGAGTGGAGGAGAGGGGAGTGAAAGAGAGAGGTGTAGAGGAGAGGGGAGTGAAAGAGAGAGGAGTAGAGGAGAGGGAGTGAGAGAGGAGAGGGGAGTGGAAGAGAGAGGAGTAGAGGAGAGGGGAGTGGAGGAGAGGGGAGTGAAAGAGAGAGGAGTAGAGGAGAGGGAGTGAGAGAGGAGAAGGGAGTGGAGGAGAGGGAGTGAGAGAGAGGAGTAGAGGAGAGGGGAGTGGAGGAGAGGGAGTGAAAGAGAGAGGAGTAGAGGAGAGAGGAGTGGAGGAGAGGGGAGGGAAGGAGAGAGGAGTAGAGGAGAGGGGAGTGGAGGAGAGGGGAGGGAAGGAGAGAGGAGTAGAGGAGAGGGGAGTGGAGGAGAGGGAGTGAGAGAGGAGAGGGGAGTGGAGGAGAGGGAGTGAAAGAGAGAGGAGAGAGTAGTGGAGGAGAGGGGAGGGAAGGAGAGAGGAGTAGAGGAGAGGGGAGTGGAGGAGAGGGGAGGGAAGGAGAGGGGAGTGGAGGAGAGGGAGTGAAAGAGAGAGGAATGGAGAAGAGGGGAGTGGAAGAGAGGGGAGGGGAGGAGAGGGAGTGAAAGAGAGAGGAGTGGAGAAGAGGGGGAGTGGAGGAGAGGGGAGAGGAGGAGCGGGGAGTGGAGAAGAGGGAAATGGAGGAGATGGGAGAGGGGAGTGGAAGAGACAGGGTAAAAGGAGGACACAGCTCGAAACACAAGGAACTTACATTGTCACGGTCAACATCAATCATAACAAACGAACCATCCTCCCATTTCTGGACACTTCCAATATTGACTTTTGGATGATTTTGAACAAAAAATGTTATAACATGTTCAACACTACGGGAAAGAGGACACATACTACTTATGAACATACGTACATCCACAGCAGAACGAGACTAAGCCTCCATATGCATATCATACACAGCCACACAGTAACACAACCACACACAGCCACACAGCCACACAGCCACACACAGCACCACAGCCACACAGCCACCAACAGCCAAAAGTAGCCACAAAGAAAGTGACAATAACAGATGAATAGAGAAGACAAGGATGGTGGCACAAAACAAGCACAAGTAGAGAAACAACAAACTTTTTGCTTGATATGGCAAAACAAAATTCATCTTTGTTTTTCTTGCCTGGTATGTCTACTCCAGTTGGTGAGCTTGTGAATGTGTGATGAGGATCACTTGACACTTTCACACGCAAGTACTTTGGTAGGCCCAGTCCTAATGCTTTAGCATGTGCTTCAGGGAACGCAGGTACATTTGAGGATCACATTGAGTTGACTCTGGGGAGGGGTGCACAAGGGAACACACCCAACCCCCAGGGAATACAAAGCAACACACACACACACATACACACACACACACACACATACCTTGTTCATCCTGGGACAGCAAAATGGCTCCTGGAGGTAATTCACAAGATCTAGTGTCTACATACTCAATAGAGAGATTTGGGTCGAATGACAAGCTCCTTGAATTTGAAGCAGTACTATTCACGTCGCAAAAGGGATAGTCTAAACAGGCCTCCTCCAATGAACCACCAACCTGGCCCTCCTCCAATGGACCACTGACCTGGCCCTCCTCCAATGGATCACCAACCTGGCCCTCCTCCAATGGACCACCAACCTGGCCCTCCTCCAATGGACCACCAACCTGGCCCTCCTCCAATGGACCACCAACCTGGCCCTCCTCCAATGGACCACCAACCTGGCCCTCCTCCAATGGACCAACAACCTGGCCCTCCTCCAATGGACCACCAACCTGGCCCTCCTCAAATGGATCACCACACAATTGGACGTCAGAATTTCTCATTTTGTTGCTTTTGTGCAAAGACAATCCATCTCCACCAGCAGGGTTGGGTGATGTATACCACTGGTTAGAAGACTCCTCATCTGTTATGTTTCTCTCAGTACCAAACCTTCCATGGCCTTCTTCATGCAAAGTCTGAGTTTTCTTTTGTTGAGGTTCAGACACAGACTCACGTACAGGTCTACCTGGTAGTGGGTGTGGTGGTTGCAACAAAGACAGCCTTTCTTCCATTTCCAGCCAATATGGGCTGTAGATAAAAGCAGAGGTCCAACGTTATCCTTCAAAACTATAGCACAGCATGGAATACCTACATACACCTACATACGTACACACTGCACAAGTGCAGAAATATACCTCAAATCACCCCCATCAACACACACGTACATACGTACGTACATGCTAAACAATGATGCAACCAGCCAGCAAGTCATCTGTGGGCAGACCCATGTGACCAGGAGAGGAGAGCAGAGCCCTGAGTGGTGTCATCAACCTGTCCATCCTGATCTCAGGCCTGTTACAGCTTGTCTGTCGTGTGGTTGTATACAAACACACACACACACACACACACACACACACACACACACACACACACAACACACAGACAAGCAAATAAACACACAAACATAATACACCTCACACATACACACAAACACAAACATGGTGAAAACCACTATATTATCAAGGACCCCATTGGGACTGCAGTGACCTGTCCTCTTTACGGACGTGTCCTGATTTCAAACATAAAGCTGTCAATAGGAGGATTCAAAAGGGGCAAAGCAATGGTGTCCTGCTAGAGGAAGTGGCTGCATTTCAGTGTCCCGTAATAGAAGTTCACTGTAATCACAAAAACAAACATACACCTCACATAGCACAGCATCCAAGTACACTCACACACCTTGTTGGAATAGGAACATCTGTCAACTCAAAATGGCTGACAACTGCAGCATATATTATATCCTCCATGAAAATCACAATCTCAAAAGGTGCTGATGTTTTCTCAATGACCAAAGCATCATACTGATATGGAGTGAACACTAGGGAGTGGCTTGTTAGTAAAAGGAATCCCTTAACACAACCCTGGGATGAAGAGGCACACACAAGGTCTCTCAACGCACAAACACAAAATAACAAGATGACTAACTTGTTCTTTTGTTAAATGCTTCCCTTTGATCTTAAGATGCGACACATTAATTTCGTCTTTGAAGGTGCTGTAAGAGACATCTACCTCACTGTCACTCGATGCAAAGACATCAGGGGAACCAGTTCCCTTTGGAATATGCTTGGAATTCTCCACTTCACTAGCTTCCACTGGAAAGGTTTGTGCTGGAGAGGATGGTGGCGGGTCAAGTGTGCCGGACCACATTCCTTCATTACTCTTTGTACTTCCCAATCTTGGATTAGGCCCCTCAGGGCCATGCACATACAACACCTTGTGGGAGTGAAGCAGACGTTACCAACACAGACATGTGGGAGTGAAGCAGACGTTACCGAAGCAGACGCTACCAACACAGACATGTGGGAGTGAAGCAGACGTTACCAACACAGACATGTGGGAGTGAAGCAGACGTTACCGAAGCAGACGCTACCAACACAGACATGTGGGAGTGAAGCAGACGTTACCAACACAGACATGTGGGAGTGAAGCAGACGTTACCAACACAGACATGTGGGAGTGAAGCAGACGTTACCAACACAGACATGTGGGAGTGAAGCAGACGTTACCAACACAGACGTGTGGGAGTGAAGCAGACGTTACCAACACAGACGTGTAAAATGAACTACTACAATGCCATACAAAGGAAAAGATAACACACCTGATTCGGGAGTACCACTGTTTGGAAACCAAGTTTATTGAGTAAAATAACTTCACTAGGTGTCATGTCAAATTTGGATGCGATGCTGCTAAGTGTATCTCCTGGACAAACCATGTACTCAATAGAGTTGACAGGAGGTGCTTTGACAATGGCTGAGACAGAAACAAGTACATACGTACATGCAATACACAAATTCAAGCAATCAACAGCAAACTAATCTCAAACATTCCTTCTTACCTGAAGGGGAAAAGGGGACAGGACTCTCAGTTTTAAAGGACGCTATATCATCACCATCACCGTCACTTGGTCGGGGACTGTCAATGCCTTCAGAATAGCTTCTACTGAGCTCTTCATCTTTCCACTTTGGACAAGACTTACGCACTATTTCTGGTAAATTGTCCCATGTGAGAGGGTTCACAATGTCGTGGATATCGCTTTGCACGAAGAGGTTGGATTCTAAACTGCAAGGAAGTACACACACGTCTTCCTTCGTCTTGAGTACCAAACAATGCCAGTCTATAGAGCTAACAAATATAAACTCACTTATCACTGGTGGATACAGGTTTCTTCTTGGCTTTAGAAGACCAGAGCCAACTCATTTTTTGCATACATGCATCCAAGAACTCGTAAACTAGGCTGGGCGCTGGATTTCGGTGGGAAGAATGACTTTGTTGGATCTGTCAGTGAGTCAGAAATTGACCTACTCACACCAATCCTAAAGCAGGTTCTTGGTCGACATGTTATCTGATGTATTTAGTAGATACAAGGCTCTGTAATAGCTACATACCGAGATTCATCTGGAACAATACAAAAATATCAAATAAAAACAAACATTTACCAAATCAAAGAAGTACTTCCCAAGGGGTATTTAGGGTCTATGCTTCCATCAAGCTTTTCGCGTTTCGGGTGCGTTCTAAAAATGGCGACACAAAGGCTCCTGTTTACAAGTTTATCTAAAGATGAATTTGCAACTCTCCTGGAAGAATTTCTTAAGAGAAACAGTATCAAAGAGAGCTTAAGTATCCACGATAGGTCTCGTCTTCAAAGTTTACTCGAAGCTCTTCACCAGGAACCACCAGTAGATGACAATAAATCATCACTAATTGATCTCGAGTTATCTAACTTAGGTAATTATAACTTAACATAGCTACTATATTTTTTCCACTTAACTTTTGAAATGTATAATTTGATTTTATCAGCATGACTATTGACCAGCAACCCCCTGCATGTATATACAGTAATAATAAATACTGTCTGAATAATCAATTCACTTGGAATGTTTATGTTGTTCAAAGTGTGCCATCAGAAACTCATATACTGTATTTGTTATTCCCCATGATACCATGGACCGAGTGTAGTTGAGATGTACTCCACGGAACATCTTACGGAACTTCTTTTGCCTCTGTTCTAGAACTATCATGAAGCTATCCTTGACTCCAACAAATTCTCCTCCTAGTTTAGCTTGCATGTGGTTCTTTACTGTATTCAGTGGATAGAAAAGGGTGCTGAGACAGGCTCCCAAACCAGCACCACTTACAAAGTCTCCTAAAGAGCTACCAAGTGGAGTATTGGTATATGGCAACGAGTTTTTCAATGGTTGACGCAATCCAAAAAATAATACGTTACTGGGTCCATTTCTTAGAAGAACAGCAGAAAGACCTCTGTAATACTCTCTAACGCCATAGTCTTTCATCACTACAAAGGCATGGCTGGTGTTGGTGATAGTGTCGTGGTATTTGGGGACTTGGAGTAAAACTTGGGTCCTTTCGAATGGTAGTAAAATGGCTTCCGTAGTGCCTGCCGCCATAGCAGAAAATACGTGGGCAAAGAAAAACGAATGCTCCGGAAAGTCCTTTCGATAAAATTCCATATATTGAGAATAAGCACCAAACATTAAGGAAACGGAGAGCGTTCTGGAAATCAACGGAGGACCTATTCCTCTATAGAGATAGTATATTCCTTCTGCACGTATTTGATGAAGAGCTTTGAGAACACGAATACCTTGTAACTGTTGCCTAAACATCACTTTGTACATTGGAAAGGTTACAACTATATTAACAAATGAAGAGGCAGCTCCACAAATGTATTCCCTCCCATGGCCATGGTCGTTCGTGAGCGCCATTTTGAAGTATGGCTACGTGCGTCCATCAAGAACAGGCGGTGCTCCGACCACCGAGTATCTATGCTTGGACGGTGGCTGTCCTTGCAGTTTAGAATCCAACCTCTTCGATCGTACAAAGCAATACCCTCGAGCCTCCATCATGTGAATTCGCGGAAGCAGATCCTCCCGTCACCACCCGGGCTACGGATGTGAATTCAGTCTTAAATTTGCCACAACTGAAGGGAAGGTTCCCTCTATTAACAGTTCCCCACATTAAACTCTGATACCTGATTATGCATGCTAAACTCATGTTATTATATTATATGAATTATTATATTATATCAATATATATTATTATACAAAGTATGTTTGTTATTGCATGTCATTTGCGATAACAAAGTACAGTTTCACTAGTTACCTTTTTTAATGTGATTTGATATTGTTTTAATAATTGCAAATGGCTATCTTCATCAATAACAGGTGCAACAAATGAAACCACTGTAATCCGACACCTCTCCAACATGCCTTTTACTCCGACCATCTTATGAGTATGGTAAGAGTCAATCCATAATCTTACAACCTCCTAATCCAACATATTTTGGAGCCCCATTGAGTGTCAGATTAGAGTTTTCACTGTATGATGAAATGATTCATAATTGTGTCATGGTGAGTGGGTAGATCAAAGGAAAAAAGTGGCTTGTAAAAGCTCTACAAACCACTTTCAATTAACTATACAGCACACTTGCTATCGAAGAGTAAGCTCTGCAACACACTTGCAATCAAATCATTAAGTCCTGACAATCAATTGACTTCATTTCCCTTGACCTCTCACCATTGCGCAAGATCACAGGCCAATGTATAAGACAAATTCATTAGTGCCATCCCATGACACGAGTTAGTTGTATCCCTCCCAAGCAGGATGTGCAGCTACAGTAATACAATCACACTTATCTATAATCGCCTTGGGCTGACACCCTCGGTGATTATAGATAAGTGTGATTGTATTACTGTAGCTGCACATCCTGCTTGGGAGGGATGCAACTAATACTTACGACAACATCAATGTGTTCTGTACTTGGGGTAATGAGATTTTTGTGTCATAGAAATTGACTTCAATTTTTGGGTAAGGTCTTCTATTTTCATGTCCTTTATTTGGAGCAAGTGTTCCAGTCTGTGAACTTTCATTTGTAACAACTGGATTGCTTCTTGGGATTCCATAATCAACTGATCTTTCTCAGCCAGTTCAAGTCGTCTACTAGCAGAGATCTGTTTAGTTATGCTACTTGGTTTTGGTGTCTTCTTTGGATTTCTGAATCAAACAACACAGTGCATTGAAATGAGAACAAAAAAATGTGTGCTAACCTACCACTCACAATGCAGATAGAAGTGTCCCATGTTCTTTAAAATGGCTGTGAGGGGCTGAATTGCTCTTGGATACTTTCACAATGGGTGGCAGAGAAGGTGTGGTGTAGTCTTTGTGTGACAAGTTCTTTCTTGACAAGACTGGTAGTCTTGAGGGAATGTCTGTTGTTCTGACTTCAGCAGGTGGTGGGTGGCGTATATGATCTAGGTGTCCATCAATGTGATGATGGTGACGTACAGCTCCAGACGGGTAGTATGGACTGCTGGAGTGATTGCTGTTAGCATCTACTGGTTGCAGGAAGTCAGCTTCTATTGGATCTAGGTCTCTTGGATAGCTTCCAATACTGAATGGAGGTGGATTGTGCAAGTTGGACCGCTTGTCCCCACTCTCCTCTGTTTCCTCAACCTGAGAATGTGTGTACAGATTACATCACATCAGAAAACAGACAGAAGGTGACACATATTTAACTCACCTTTCTTCTGATCATGGAGAGAACATGCTCTATCACGCCAGGCTTGTTGCAAACAATACCATCAATAATGTCTTCGTGTAAAGTTAAGTCAATCTTTGACAACATCTTCCCTAATATGGATGTGGAAAAGTCTTCTAGCTAAGACGCATGTGGTAAATAATTTGATGTATTTCCAATGATGTTTATACAGCACATACATGCATGTACACACACACACGCGCGCGCACACACACACACACACACACACACGCACACAGAGGGAAAGTGTGCAGTGAGGAATTGCACAAAACAATCACATACTGTTCAATGTATGCCAATTATCCATCTTCTGAGCCTTTGAGTTCGCAGGTGTGTAGTTGTGGAGCTCAATCATTCTGGGATAAAAGTGGGCCAGAACTTCTGCTGCTAGGACTGGAAAAAAATATGCACATAAGTAGTGAGTATGTAGTGGAAAACACATATATGTATATATAAATTTAATGTTCAGTAGGAAATGCCCCATCAGATTACTCTGGTCTTCCTGGGGTCCTACAAGGATTCATGCAGTGAACAACAAATAATTTGAGTTAAAAACTTGTGGGGCTACTGCCTGACCATGGCACACTCAGCACATGCACTCGAAGGGTAATGCTACAACTGAACATTGGTGTATGGTTGGGCATTATATCAAAGGGACCGACAGGGTAGTATTTTTGTTGTTGCCCTGTTTACAGTTAGAACTGCAAACAGGGCAATAACCTAGAAGAGCCCTGGGCTATTACTTGCTATTGCCCTGCTTGGTGTTGGGTTGAAAATCTATGGTTTATTCATAGATATTGAATGGTTTACCGTCGAAAGTTACCAAACGGTTTACGCAGAGTCAAACATCGAACATTTTAATCAAAAGACCAAATTAGAAACTTGCTTCCTTGGATAAAGCCGCCATTGCGCGCCTTCCACGAGAAATATCCAACAGTACAATTCTATGCTAAGGAAACTCAGTTTAGGAATCAAACGTCAAAAGTCTAAAGCAAAGGAACGAATGGAACTGAATCTTCGATAACATCGCCATTTAATTGTAGTGCGTTGAACTTAAGCGCTCATTTGCCATACACAAGTATAGGGCAGCTAATCAAAAACACCTCCCAATGTGACACAAAACACCTCAGACAGTCTAATTATTGAAAAAACAAGTTAGGCGCCCGCAACAAGTAAGGTATTGTATGACCAACTGTGCATTGACTCTTTATTGCACTTGCCCTCGGATGCTTCGCGTCCTTGGGACCCGAGCAATAAATACGCTAATGAATAGTATTCATACAATTAGGGCTGTGCGGTATCACAAATTGTTCGTTTTGGTATATTCCCCACATTCTTCTGCCACGGTATTACTATGATCAAGGTTATACTGAGTGTTGAAACTGTAGATAACATCCAAATGAATCCTTGCCACACAGTTTAAGATCATTCACAAACAAAAGTCGTATAGGCTTTATAATATGTTCCTTTTGCACTCACAATCATGGCTGCCACAAGTAATGATTTCAACAGATTTTGAATACATCAGTTGAGATAGAAGTTCATGTCCTTAAAATGCTGTGTTATGCTACTCCTTCCAATACTGGTCTTATCTTTGGAAAATACCACAGTATCACACGATACTACAGTGTAGGAAAAAGTTGGCCGGTATCTGAATTTGTACAAATAATATTGCAGTATTACTATTTATTCGGTATATTGCACAGCACTACATACAATAACTATTTCATAGTGTATGGTGATTGCACCACCATAGAGAATTTAGTATTAGAGGGAGGTCTGATATATGCTGCTGGTAATGCCTTTAGTGTGGGAGGCCAGAATCAGACGCGTGCTATTCTGGTATACAGGGCTGTAAACTAACTTTTTGCTGCACTAGCCACCTGGGCTAGTGACACCTAAAAGATACCAGCCCAAGTATTCATTTACTAGCCCAGTTGATATAGTCATTATTATGCTACTTTAGTACTCGATAGCAACTAATGTCTTCATGTCCACTAGGGTCTATTGCATGGTGTGATGTCTGTAAAGGGGATCTAAGATAACCATCAGGTTTATTCAGAAAAATACGTAGTACAAGATTTTAGGACTGATCTAGACTTCAATGTCAGGCTCATTTAGGATGTTTGCTAAGACCATGTTCTTTGAGTCTTCAGTATCATACAGTATCACAAAACACCCACTCTATCTGCATACTTTTACCATGCACCCTTCCCTTATTTTCCTACAATTTTTGTGCTTTACCTACAAATCAATGTAGGCAAGACACAGAAAGGAGAGGGGCAATAGCGAGGTATAGTGAGGTAGCAGGTGGGGCCTTAAACAGTTTTCTTGAGGCTCCTTTGTGCCACTCAAGCAGGTTCTGAATACAGTACATACATAGATTAGTCTGTTGTAATTGTACATGTGTGTTACAAGAATTCAAGTGAGGGGGAAGGTTGGGGCAATTGGGTCCCTAGGCCCTCTTTAACCCTCCCCCCTGCCGCCCATAAAGAAACCACAGCTGTCTTCTTTCTAAAAATAACTGTGAGATTGAATGTTTTCCTGCAAGCCTTAGCCCCAGACTGAACACCACAGACCTATGACGTCACGAGTGCAGAAGCCTGCTAAGCGCCCAGGGCTTCTCTAAAGCAAAAATAGAAATTTTCGGGACGCATTCAAAAACTACTTTGGTAAAATTGATTACAGCCCTACTTTTAAAGGGTACTAATCCTAAGCTTCCTTCGTTGCAACTTAAGTAGCTGTACTTGAATTCTTTTCAAAGCTATAGCAGGAGAACTTTGATCAGCCATGTTGGAAGGGTAGTCTTACTGGCCACACGGGCGCCCATCTTTATTAGTTTTACTAGCCCGTGGTAGAATCTACTCGCCTCGGGCTGGCGGGCGAGTGTTAATTTTCACCCCGATACTGGTCGGAGGTGATCGGGCCCGACCAGCAAAATTCTTGGTTGACCACCGCTAACTTTTCAAAGAACAGAGGAGTTGAAATTACAGTACAGTGTATTTGAAATACTTTACTAACCACATGTTTAGTCTTATTTCTTTGGAAAAAAACTTTCGCTGATGTTTTTGGTTGTAATGGTACACTTAGAAGCAGGTTTTCAACATTTCCATACAAAAATCCTACCAAAAGCAGCCATCTTTGGCCAATGACGTCATGTACCAAACCTGTGTTAGCTGTGAATAATAATGATTGACCTAATTGATTACCACCTCAGAAGATTGTCTAGGCAGAACCCTGTGAAGAAGATAGCACTTGAGGCTTTGGGGAATGGAGGGGGGTGGATTGGGAAGATGAGGGCATGTGCTAGGCAGTTTGGATGGGAAGTAAGTTGAAGGGATGACTCAGAATGAGCTTAAGGATATGATGAGGGGATTTGCATGGGGAAGAGTCACAGAAGAGTGGGGTAGGGACTTGCAGGGAAAGCCGAAGCTTGACATCCTGAACTCTCTGCATGAGAGTGGATACAGATCCAAGCTGTACATGTGTGCCTAACAAGGTGCAGAAGTCAATTCTGGCCAAGTTGAGGGGGCACTGCTCCGTTCCTAATTAAAGTTGGAAGATGGAGAGGTCTGGTAAAAGAGGAAAGGGTGTGCATGTACTGTGCTTTAGGAGAAGTAGAAGATGTGTACCATTGGATGATGAGATGTCCCACATGGAGAGAGAGTAGGGCCAAACTGATTGAGAAGGTGAAATGTCTTATTGATGTGCAAGATCATACCAACGAGGAGGTTACAGATTGCATGATGGATAGGGCGTGTACTACCGTATATGCTCTAATTTCTCGTCAGAGTAATTGTCAGGAAAAAACGTCATTTAGAATGGAATTGCAAGATTTCTGAAAGGTGGCAAATAATTGGAATGGGGGGACGAATACGTAGAATCGACGATGGCGAATTAGAACCATCGAAAAATGGCTGTTTCTAGCTTGAGAATTGTTGTGCCCGTTCGAGGATACCATGTATACAAGGCATTTTGGAATCCAAATGTCTCAAACTCTATTATGTTTGAACGTCAAAATGGTACGTGTGCAATATATTCTACTGGTATCGCTAAATCAGTTCCTTTGTAACTCTTAGTTGGCTATCAGGCAACTGTGGCGAATGAAAATCTTCTTCCATGATTCGACGATTACTCGAACGAAATCAAAATGACGAATATAAACAAAATAACAGCAGTTCCTACAGTACATCAATGGCACAACAAATGGCAGAACGAAGGTGGCCAGCCTGCGTGATGAATAATTAGGGTCTCTGACGTAGGATTAGAACACATGCTATTTTGTCATCAATTAGAAAGCTTTTCATCCCTTTTGGAGCCCATGACGAATAATTGGAATGATGAAAAATTAGAGCATATACGGTAATTGTCAACTGATGAAAATTATAGAAGTGATGTGAAACGAGAGATTTGAGCAATGATTGTCCAGAACTTTTGAGTATAGCTCTAATGGGCTGCATGTACATGTAATAGTGTGGCGTGTGTGTGTGTATATAATGGTGTTGCATTGGACCATGATGGTCCTAGTGTTTCAAAACATGATGCACTGAAATAATTCTCTATGATCCAACCTACGTATACATACATACATGTGTCATGGTGCGGGGGCGAAAGTTGGGTGGATCAAAGAGTACCGCGGGCTTACATTCACGATGTAGCCCTGCTACTCTGATGTAGCACAGGTCAAGGGTCTTTTCAATCTCCTGCCAGCCAAAACCCATTCATGCCTCATTAATTAGTAGCTGTCAATTGTCACATTTGCAGTGTTTTGCCGTATAGCGGGAAACTTTCGCGAATCGTCTAAAAAGACAAATTTTGCGAAGAAAACTTTCGCGAATCGTCCAAAAGAAATTCTATAAGGAAGAAAACTTTCGCGGATTGGTAAGGCAGCCATTGTGTACGTGGCCATATCAAAGCATGCGTGTTTCCACGTGTGTGGAAACACACAATGACACATGCATACGCGTGACCTACGTACTGGAAACTATCGTGCGAGGCTAGCGCTATCGTGCCTACAAGGAGCTCTGGGAACTTGCCTTATCTCCTTGTCTGCAGTTGTAATCGTAGAATCTGATGAAGATACTGTATAAGCAGAGAGAACCGGTAGTGTCGGTTTGGAAGGTCGAAAGTACTTGAAGCAATCCATAGCAGCCATAAGCTGTACAACTAAGCGTTACGACCGAGTACATCTTCAAATAAAAGGCTTAGCACGAACAAAACGGTAACAAAACTGGTTACATAGCGTCCTCGATAGCGTCTATGTACTGAATAACGCACAACGACGCTTCAATCCTTTTTGACTTTTCGCGAATAAATTTTTTGCGAATCCTCTCTTGTTCGCGAAATTCGTAAAGGTTTTCTTCCGCGAAATTCGTAAAGGTTTTCTTCCGCGAAAGTTTCCTGCTTCACCATGACACATAATAGTTGTATCCTGCCTTGGTGTGCTACAGCAGCATAAAGTGCTAATTGATTGACCTCGGGCTGCGCCCTCGGTCAATCAATTAGCACTTTATGGCTGCTGTAGCACACCAAGGCAGGATACAACTATTACATACATACATACATACATGTGTCATGGTGCGGGGGCGAAAGTTGGGTGGATCAAAGAGTACCGAGGGCTTACATTCATGATGTAGCCCTGCTACTCTGATGTTGCCCAGGTCAAGGGTCTTGTCAATCTCCTGCCAGCCAAAACCCATTCATGCCTCATTAATTAGTAGTTGTCAATTGTCACATTTTGCAGTGTTTTGCTTCACCATGACACATAATAGTTGTATCCTGCCTTGGTGTGCTACAGCAGCATAAAGTGTCAATTAATTGACCTCGAGCTGCGCCCTCGGTCAATTAATTAGCACTTTGCCCTTGGTCAATCAGCACTGTATTTCTGCTGCAGCACACCTGGACAGCATATAACTAATACATACATACATACATACATACATACATACATACATGTGTCATGGTGCGGGGGTGAAAGTTGGGTGGATCAAAGAGTACCACGGGCTTACATTCATGATGTTGCCCAGGTCAAGGGTCTTGTCAATCTCCTGCCAGCCAAAACCCATTCATGCCTGTCAATTGTCACATTTTGTAGTGTTTTGCTTCACCATGACACATAATAGTTGTATCCTGCCTTGGTGTGCTACAGCAGCATAAAGTGCCAATTAATTGACCTCGGGCTGCGCCTTCGGTCAATTAATTAGCACTTTATGGCTGCTGTAGCACACCAAGGCAGGATACAACTATTATATACATACGGTATAGAACAAAAAAAAGTTTACGTGAAGTAAAGTGATCACGACGTAGGAGCTTCGTGATCACGACGTACGAGCTCCGTGATCACAACGTAGGAGCTCAGTGATCACGCCGTGATAGATACGTGATTACGCTTCAGGAGAAAACGGTATTACGCCAAGAGGCCTTATCACGCTACAGGTAATCTTACCAACAACGTTTTCTAGCTTTAGGACTTCTACTCTAGCCAAACGTGGATGTCACATCGTCTTCGTCTTCCTCGAGTTGGACAAAGAAATTTTGCACCCGATTATCTGATTATATTAAACAATGAATCAATAGTTGCTATGCAAAGGGATTGACATCGTCTTCAATGTAAACAAGCCGGCACATTTTACCTGCTGCGAAGCAAGGAAATAATCTTTATGCCAGATCGCGTTCTCCTGGAAATGGTTAGACTAGTGCGCAAAAATATCCAGAAATATACTGAAAATAACATGGCTGCTCGCTTCATGCTGTTCTACATGATCCGCAGAATGATGCTCCTAACTGTAGGGCGCACGCGTTCGAGAAGAGTACTACTTAACAATCGTTCATATTGTTAAATTATTGTTTCTGGATTTTTTTCGCTTCAAATTGACGCTGTACTCTGGAGAAACGGTGCAGTGCGCGATTGTCCTTGTATCATTTTCGTATCGTGTGGACTCACATCAACATCAAAGTAAGGTTTAATCGCCTTCAGTGCAGTTTCTTGTGATGTAGAGCAACGGGAACACGTTTCTGAGCTCCTGTGATCACGACGCGAATTTTCGTGATCACGGCGTACCTGCTCTGTGATCACGGCGTACCAGCTCCGTGATCACCGCGTATCAGCTCCGTGATCACCGCGTAAGCTAAACGTAATAAAAACTCTTCATGTTAACTTTTTTTTGTTCTATACCGTACATACATACATACATACATACATACCATATATACATACATACATACATACCATACATACATACATACATACATACATACATATATACACTGTATATTATATAGGTTATAACTGGCTTCTAAACTGATGTGAGAGAGTTTAGCACCTCCCTTGTCATTCATCTACATTGAAACAAGGCGCCAATGAGTCGATTGACTAATTTACTGCTGTCAATTAACAGCTAAACCACACAGATCTGTATTTTTCCAGCACTACCATAGCATAGAACAATACAGATCACACTGCTACTGTTTGAAGCATACAAACTCGCCAGATCCTTTGATGTTACAGTGCATCAGTTTAGAGATACATAAAATATCGGACAAGCATTACATACCAAAGTCCAAATGAAAACAATACAGGGTTGCCTGCTGGCAGCCTAAAAATACAGTACAATAGACTGCCAATTCAAATAATAAAATGAAATGTGATATTGAAATTTAATAAGAATACACTAACAAGACCAACTATGATAGAAGTAACTTAATGCTACGCTTTCTCAGTGGATTGAACTCGTCAAATATTGGGATGAAGATTACATTACCGGAACCATGATCTCCTACCAAAATCTGTGTAAATTTGATTTATGAACAGCTTGTCTTCTCCTCTGGTTAATGTTTTGAACTTCAACTGATGACGCAAAAAACTGCATCAATGACGGGACATCTGCCGGTTGGTCCTAGTTACGTATGTATAGATTATCTATGGCTCAAGTGGGCCCCAAATGAATTAGTGAAATTGTTTAACATGAATCATGTATTAAGACAAGCCGTTCATAAATCAAATAACATCTATCAACACGCACGAAAACCTACCACCATCACTGAAATCTCGATTAATATTTTTCTTGGGTCTAGTAAGCGGGATTTGGTCGATCCACGTGTACAGGTCTTGCAATTCATTTTCAGTCTCCATTTCTCATTGATTGTTGACATAGCAACGAGGCTGTGACCTATTCCCGTTTTTGTGTGTCCGCGTTATATAGCGTTATTATGGGAAGGTAAAGAAATACACGCCGTGAAAATGAGTGTATCGAATTGTCTTCTTCTTCTGTCAATTGTGCATCCTATTTTGGTTCAATGTTCTAATAACCTTGTGACGTGTGGCTCTGTGTTAAAACTACAACATGTGAGGACAAACGTACGTCTACATTCTCACGAAGTCAGCTACGGTAGCGGTAGTGGTCAACAGGTAAACCCTTGTTTTGTGGTATTCTATATATTTTGTGCTATTTATATCTGTTATTCTATTAGTCTGTGACTGGCATCACTCACGCTGACGATGTAAACAGCTATTGGCTGGTAAGAGGCAAACACGGGGAACATTGTAAGAGAGGGTAAGGTGATAATGAGTGATTCATATAACATTATTGTGATGGTTGGTTGGTTGTAACCTTCCTTAGAGAACCCATCAAGTGTGATGATACTGTATCTCTGCAACATGTTCAGACCCACAAAAATTTACACAGTCATTTATTCAGTTCTCCCTTGTCCCACAATCAAGAAGTTAGTGCATTTGATGGGGAGGACAGCGGGGACGACTGGGTGGTTGAGTGTTCCACTACACATTGGAAGAGGGAAGAAAGTGTCAAATTCAAACACTTATTGACTGGAGTGTGAGTGTTAAACAGCATTGTTGGTTGGGTTTTGTTTCCAAACATGATATCCACTTTTGTCAAATGCAGTGTTAGAAATGATGTATGGTTAACATTCAGACATCGTCCAACTATTTTAGCATTTTGTCTGCCCGAAATTGTTAAGTCAAAGACTTGGCCGAGTACCAGTAATTTGAATGTCCAGCTCATACACACACAGTTATGTTACTTAGTCGTTTGCACCGAGTGTCTACCTACTTATATTTTCAATCTTTATATTAAATGTGTTTTGCCTGCTCTATGATGTCCGTATATGTGCTGCAACACACATGTGTATATCTCTAGAAATATCTTTAGCCAAGCTGAAATTGTCTGACCAAAAATGATCAGGTCAGGTCAGGTAACTTATTTAAACTGGGGAGGCCTTTAGTCAGAGGCTACTTTACAATGATAGTGCTAGGACATTTACCCATCCACAATTTGTTCCTTTTGCTAACACTACAAACATCAGGGTTTCTCTTAGGGGCCTTGTGACCATGCAGTTGCCCTCCCATGAAATGTCATCCTGTGACACACATGACAACTGCTGCAGGATTCATATGTTAAGAAACCTGCTTGGATACCAGGTATCAGGTATTCTTATATTCTTTTGAGAGACCACCCTTAGGGACAAGCAAAAGGTGGTCTCTGATGAGGGGGAATTTAGTATGGGACACACGTGCATTTGTTCCCAGTAAGGCTGGTCTTTCAAAAGGGTCAGGCTACATTTAGGGGGGGTGGGGTGGGCATTTGCCCACCCTTGCAGATCTGCTGCCTCCCTAAACTTGTATCTCAGCATATACTAAGGGTTCTTGAAAGGCAGCATTTATTGGAAGATGGATAAAAAACAAGCTTTTATGCTATAATTGTGAAAAATTTTCTAAAAGCCATTGTCACCAATCCCTAACCCCCTTGAGT
>CAUJGJ010000371.1:5775910-5795410 GCA_963170055.1 Halisarca cf. caerulea
GTTTCTATTTAAAGTACCTATTCAAATGTTCCATGTGTAAATCACATGGTATATTCTTCCCCTTGATACCGTGGGTGTTAATGAATCTGGAGTACAGTAGCTGTGTTTGCATTCTTTGTGACATTAAATAATGATACTGGAGTTGTACCAGACATGTTTCAGCTGCATAGTTCTTCCTTCCTGAGTCCTTGAATAGACGTAAAAGGACAGGCATGAGCTGTAGGAGTCGGTCCCCATCACCTTCCCTTGTGATGTCACGATAATGATGCCATATAAGCACTATTGTTAACAGATCTTTGGTGTGCTCTAGAACTTTGTCATCGCTTGGTGGAATATCAGCTATTAACCGTTGTAGGTTAGAATACTCTCTACATATTACTTGTGCAATATGTCCTACAGAAGGAATGGGTCTTTCATAGCGTCCTTTTGTGTCCAGTAGCATGCTGGGGTCCATTTCCATGACAGTTGCAGCTGCAGTTGTGATATACGCTGCAAGCACTACTTCAAGGAAGTCTTCAACAGCATTGACATCCCTTTTGGGATCACCTACGTATATGTCATATATCATGTAATGATTGTTTACGTAAATGTATATAGTACATATAATATACATTGTCATTGTACAAATTTAAAGTACCTGGCACGGACGATCGATTTAGTATATTCTTGAGATGTTTAAGGGTTCCTGGTATGCAATCACTGTTGTCACTGTATAGCTTTGTCCATATGACCTAAAGTTATGATGGTAATATAGTGACTGAATGGAGTGTGTGTATCAATAGCATTTGCCTGCATTCTGAAATATACTCACACATAATAGGCACATTCTTGTATGCCAGTCCTCAAATACTGGTACAAGCCCTTCTAGCCTAGAGAGACAAGTTGTTTCAGAGGAACTGGCAGTTTGAGCAGATCTGGCATTGCGAGCTGTTAACTGATCTCCTCCGAATAATATCGGATGTAGTGTGTCATGTTTCGTGTTGTATTCCTGGTTCCCAACTTTCAGTGTATGTTCTTGTGTGACTGCAGGCACATATTTTTGTAACTCTCTCATAATTCCAATCATTTCTTGAATTCTTTGTGGATTTTTGAGAACTACACCCAGTGGAACCTGTATTAATTTACAGATGTCATGTCTATGAAGTATAAAGTTCCTTGTGTAATATGTAGTATAACGCACAATTTCAGATTTCTTGGACAATTCTTCATAGTACTTGTGTTCTATGTGCCATGTGACTTGGTTTGATTGATCAAAGAACATGGGTACATGGGTGGCTAACAGTCTGCAGTGTATAAATAGTACACATATATACGTATTAGTGCAGGCACCGTTGTGTAACTAATGTTTGTATATACCTTGCAATATAAGTAGTAAAATTGCTTTCAATGCCATTTAGTCCAGCTTTTGTTGGTAGGAATAATTCTGGTTTGATTTTCAGTGGTTTTTCAGGAGCTGTGTCATCCATTTTAGCCAGTTGTACTCTGTCTTTAACGGCATAGTAGTGGAAAAAGTGAAATGATCGGGTTTGTTTCTCGAATGTCTGATGCCTTCTATGAAAGTTTTTATCTAAGTTATCCCCGACAAGCTTAAAGCCATTCCAGGGTATCAGGGGTTGTTCCACGGTATCGGGTGGAGAGCCAATAACAGTTATTGGCGAGTAGTCAACTGAAGGGCTCGTAGTCACTGGTGCCAGTCTGAGAGTTGGTGTGCTTTGTTTTGGCAGAGTATGCAATACACCTCCCCTAGTAGGTGTCTCCAGTGGTAAACCTTCTTGAATTGTGCTGCTTTGTATGGCCAGAAGAGACAATTCGGGAATTATAGATGGATCTGTCTGCATACAAGGGATGTAGAAAAATCCTCATATTAATGGCAGTTGTAGGTTCATTTAGAAAGTATGTTTATTAAATTTACTCACTGCATCACTTGTTTCTAGAATAGTTGAAAACTCGGACCAATCCATGTCACTAGTAACATTGAAAGTAATGTCCATCCTTGGTTTCACTTTCCTGCAGGTACCTAAAACAATGTTCTGATTGCTCTGCAAACAAACGCAAATAGTTTGTTGCAATTGGTAATGGTAATATTGTACTGATACGTAGGTTAATGAAACCAACCTGCATTTCTCCCTTTACTATGGTAGTAATAGAGTCCTGCCATTGTATAACACTTATATCATGCTCGCTGGCAAGGTTATCCAAACACAATCGTAGTGTTGGAGGAGATACTGTTAGCATGAAAGGATTCAGTAGCTCTAATGTCTGAAATAATAAGCAGGAATTATATTATTACCATAATCTTGTGTGTTTTGGGGTGGAGATATATATATATACGTACATGTACGTACCTGCTTTGTAATGTGGCCTGCGTATAGCACTAGTGAAATCAGCTGTTGTACAATATTCAGTTGCTTGTTTCTTGCTTTGGCTATCATAGCCACAATCAAACATATACAGGGCATGAGTGTATCCTTTTTGTGTTGAGGTATCACTGATTCCAATAAGACTAGGAGCATGGGTGCTGTACCGGCAATGTCAGTCAAAACACTTGTCCAACTGAAATGTTGTATCTGCTGTAAATCATGGATATTGCGTAAGTCGCTTAGTGTTGAAGGAGAGCTAATATATTTGATCTCATTGTCAGATATCAGTCTCCCTACACTTCTGGCGACTGCCAGACCTGCCTCTTTGTCAGACATGAGGTCTTTAATGGCCAATTCAATATTTGCACGAGATAGATGCTTGATGGCATGCCTAAGAGTAGCAGTGTTGGGTTTGTAGTGCTTAGTACGTGATAGTCCCACAGAAACCTACATACGTACAAAGGGGTAACAACACTTCATGTATGTACTTATGTCTTAGATACTGTGCCTAGTATACTGTAACTTACTACTACTTCTGGTGAGATCCCAGGATCTAGTCTGAGTCTTTTCGCTGCTAATGTTTTCGGCAGTGCAGCAGGGGGTCGTGTTACAGGCCCTCTTTGTGTTTGCAGTTCAGCAGTATTAGCCGTGCATAGTGTGTCTACCTTTTCAGTCATCTTCTTCTGAACATCTTGGATTTGTGAATGTAATTTCTCCCACTTTGTTGTTTCCTCCTGACAAACTTTACAGATGTACTTTTCATCCTTGGGTAGCCTATCTATAGCATCTTCAATGTCGTAGCCAAGGTTCTGCACTTCACAAAATTGGTTAAGGTGTTGCAAATGTATCTCGCCTGCACTACTCTTTGCCAGTACCTTTCGGTTCCTTTTCTGTGTAATTTCTACCTTGCACAGAGCACAAACGTAAGCTCGCTTTGTACTTTGGGATGGTCCTGCTATATCCATTAAGCTTCTGTACTCAAAGCCACAACCTTAACTACTGTCTGAACTACTGACACAATACCTAATATACATAGCCAACCTGTCCTTACAGTGTTGGGAATGGGGGAGGGGGTGGTGCTTTGTTTCAGTTGGTAGATTTGGGGAATTCTTATCTGTAGTTTGTGCATAGTGTTAGTTCTGTTCCAGTGAGTGCCATGCACCCAGACTATATATCTCACTGAGGGATCCACATGTACATATTGATGTGTACTTTTTTCAGTGCATAGGTTGGAATTCACACCTCAATATTGTGAATAGTATTATCAATTTGTTCAGAATGTTATGTTTCAGTGGGTATCACTGAGACTATGTTATTGAGGGATCCATGCATGTTTACTGTAATTGATATAATATCTGATTCATTGCATATATGTATGTAGTTTGGCTTGTATTTCTGTGTCAACCGCACAAAATCTTCACCACACAAGAATTAGAGTTATACAAACAGTTGTTCGTGGCCATTGCTCATGACTCAATGTAATTCAATTGGACACATTGTCCACATGTACATTGTAACATACAAACATCACAACATCTACACTTGGTTATTGGTCTATTGACTGTTGTTTTTAGCGTATCTTCAAACAGTATTCTTCTTCTACATTTATCTTCAGCTCTTACATATTGTTTCATATCCTTATTAATGGGAGCACTGGTAGGTGTATGTATGCAGAGAGCCACTGCTTGCTGTCCGTTTCTTCCACCTCGACCAATCTCCTGTATGTATCCCTCAGCTGTTTGTGATGGACTGTAGTGTATCACTTGTGTGATATTGGGACAATCCAGTCCCATGCCAAAGGCTTCAGTACAGAAGATTATTCGGGTGGTACTGTCATCCTCAATGAAATGCTTCATAACCATTTCTTTCAATGGTGGGCTGTTTTCAGCCATGTATACTTCTGCAATTCTGTAAAAGGTAAGAAATTAATAATTTCCATAATTGCACTGCCACCCCGTATATAATAATGTTTACCTTGTTCCAGGGATGTTGGTTGGCAATCCCGGTGGATATGTGAATTTTTCACCAAGTAGCTCCTCCAATAGCACGTACAAGAGCCCGCAGTCTTCACACCTGTAAATTGCACAGTAACTGTTATTTTAATAAACATTTATCATTTTCTACATACTATTTTGTATCATTCAAAGATTATTTATATTAATTTGTACATATTGGAATGCAATTCTTTCTGGATGTGTGTATAGTTCATTTTGTTACTCACCTTCGGCAAAATACAAGTGTTTTAGGGTATTTTGTTCCCAATCGCATGACACCCTTAGCCAATGTTTTGATGAGATTCTGCTTGCTGACTTGAGGCATTACGCATAGAAAAATGTTTGCCTTGTCTGGTGATTCTTCAACTACTACAGCCTTGCTCATATGTAAATACTTCAGAATTGTTGATTTGGTGTTGAGGGATGCCGTTGCTGTCATTGCAATAAACCTAACGTGCGGCTGAACTAAGCTCCGCAGCACTGTCAGCTTTCTGTACTCAGGTCTGAAATCCATTCCCCTAATAATGTCAGCAAAATTAAATAAATGTAAGATTTGTCTCATGCATCTACATTGGCAATGCAAAGAATATATAACATTAAAATTGTTCTGCATGTCATAACTGACCATTTTGAAATGCAATGAGCTTCGTCCACAATTATTGCTACGAGATTATCGTTGTAAATTTTGCTCATTAACATAGACCTAACCACTTGGTTGTTGAGCAAAGTTTCCGGAGTAGCTAAAACACACTGGAGCTTGCCAGCAGTGGCTGCAACGATAACCATCGGATCTTCTTGAGTAGAGCCCAAATAATCTGCTGACAATCCCATACGGCATAGCCTTCTGCGAAGGTCCATCATTAAAGATATCAATGGACAAACGCAAAGAACGATCGATCCCTTACTGCCACAGAGCACGTCGAAAGCGCCAGGAAGCACAGCCATGATCAGAGTCTTCCCGTAGCCTGTAGGCAAACGAACAAAAGCGTCGCTTCCACCAAGAACGGAGATAACTGCCTGTTCCTGTTTGTCTTTCATGGCAGTAAAGCTTGTCTTTAAAGTATTAAATGATTTGTCAACTGCCGCTTTGATCGGATCCGACGTCGCCATTTCCTACTAGTATCGCTAGCTATAATGATATGTACATAATAACGACTTAATTAATAGGACACCTTTGGATTTGCACGTCTATCACTTAACTCGACTCCGCCCCCCTGCAACGCTTTCGTGGCAGGTTTTTCCCAGACCCTCTTTCGGCGGGAATAAAATGGCCGATCAAAGATCGGGAGCCGAAATAGGGTCTGGTTGACGAGACTATGTTTTATGTGTGTGTGTGTGTGTGTGTGTGTGTGTATTATTTCAAAATTGTGTACTAGTTGGAGTATTCTTTTGAAGTGCACATGTGACATGGTTGATGTGCATCAACAAATAATGAAAGCATTCTTAAGCAGGTATTCTCAATGCAAAAGACTTGTTAACATCACTGTGTGTTGATGAAAAAAAAATTAGGACATGGATAGTGATCAGCCAAATGCATGATCCAACCCTTATTGGATTAGACACATGAGAACACATGCAGCGCATGCATTGAAGAGGTGAACATGCCCACACACATGCATGCGCCACACACACACGTACACACACACACACACACACACACACACACACACACAGGCACACACACACACAGGCACACACACACACACACACACACACACACACACGTACACGTGCATACACATGCATACACGTTTACACAAGGTTATCAGCTAAGACAGATATGATAAATCAAAGGTGCATGACTACAGTGATGACATTGTGGACTTCTTTACAGGTCTCTAGGGTCTTTGGTATAAGCATAGACCAACAAAACATAAGGTATACGGTTAGTGCTGTGGAAGATGTTTAGGGTCTAGGTCAGACCTAGGGTCAGCAAAATCGATTTTGGTAAATCGATTTCGGAGAATCGATTTTGGAGGATCGATTTCGGAGAATCGATTTTGGTGAATCGATTTCGGAGAATCGATTTTGGTGAATCGATTTCGGAGAATCGATTTTGGTGAATCGATTTCGGAGAATCGATTTTGGTGAATCGATTTCGGAGAATCGATTTTGGAGAATCGATTTTGGAGAATCGATTTTGGTGAATCGATTTTAGTGAATCGATTTTGGAGAATCGATTTTGGTAAATCGATTTTGCTGAACTTAAACGATTTAGCATTAGGCAAAATCGATTTTCGCAAATCGCGTCTGGTAAATCGATTTTGCAGAAACGGTTTTCGTTCATCTCGCGTGTAGCCTAGGTTTTGTCGCATTCGGCGTTCCATAGTAGAGAGCTTTAGCATAACGTTAAACGTTACGCTATTAGCTAATAACGTTGCGGTTGCAAAAATTTAGCGGTTTTGATAAGGTTTCAAACCATAGACTATGTTCAAACGCAATAGGGGGGCTAATAACGTCGAGTTAGCACGGTAAAGTGAAGATTGCAATGGGGCCGTTTTTGTACTCTAACTAAGCTGCCAACTTAGATTTAAGGCTTGATTTTAGCCCGGTCATTGTTTCTGTGGTTGAGACCCGTCAAGCTACATTCCTGTTGTCTTCTACGTTGCTTTTTAGCCGAGTTTCTTCTTTACCGATTGATATGGATCCTCTCAGTACTAGCATTCCTGCCTCTACCTCCACTACCCTAAATAATTCGGTGGATCTCACGGACACCCTACACGACGCCCAACGAAAGCAGTCTCAGATGCGATTTCAGGCGAGAGATGACGTTTCATTGCTGAGAGAACTTGCAGCGGTAGAGAGCCCTTTCGTTCGTCTCAGACTTTCCAATTCCCTCTTTCGGTCTGCCTTTGTAGTGCAGAAATTAGAATGAATCCTTCTACATCAGAGTCATTGTCTGAATCAAGAATCGCCAGAAGCATTTCTTCGTCTGTAGTCAACGACGCCATTTTCTTATACAACACTATGCTAAAAATCATTTCCGTTATTCGTGTGAACGTTAACACTAATCTATAGCGTTACGTAAGAACGTTGTGCTAAAGCTCTCTAGTGCGTGCAAGGTCAACGTTGACGTCATATACATAGGACCGTCACGTGGCAGAACATGTCGACCGAGATGGCTGACCAATTCGCAGCCCCCAAACAAAATAGTCAGAACCCTGCCAGAAGCAAAGACAAATTTCAACAAACAAAAAAGTCGTCCCGAGATATGGCCTAGTTCTTCGCTTTAATACGTCGATTGCTTTTCTACAATAGCGCTATTCGGCACCAGGAGGCAGAAAGTGAGTTTTTTACTTCTCTAAATAGCGAAGTTTTGGTTTACTTAGACTTTCGAACGAATCTTTTGCCTAGCCTCGAAGAGTACAATCTTCCCTCTTTGCCAGTTTTAGCTACTGTGAATTTCGACGAGCACCTTCCGAGTAATTCGCGTCCAAAGTGACCTAAAATGGGACAAAATCGAACAAATGTCACCCGAAAATTAATCAAATGCGTGGGTAGCTCAAACCCACTCCGCTAAGGCGACGGAAATAGAACACTCGCTACGCTCGTAACTAGTTCAGACTACGTCTGAGGGGGCTCGCCTAAGCCCATGTGGCAATTATTGCGAACATGAGTCTATTGGCAGCATGCATGTTGCAAGGATTATTGGCAGCATGCATGTTGCAAGGATTGCTCAGAGTCTGGCACTGCAGCTAGTCAGACCATGGTCGGGGGCCGGACCACTTTTCAGCACAGTCCTGCATGAATATTTTCCCTTTCAATACACTATCAGTCTTATTGAGTACAATTATTGACATAACATTGTGACAATGACTATATATGCATGGCAGGACCACCTTACAAGCCCTGGCTCCCCCTCAGTGATGTAAGTTCATGTGGAAGTATCAGGACTATGTCATTACTTCATCGAGTAAGGCAGAAGGGGGTAATTTGGAACGGCAGGTAATTTGGAACAGTCATGCAGGCCAAAAAGCAGTGCCAGACAATTCCATTATTGCTTATCCGTATTGTCTCCATGACGTGGGAGTTCAGCAGTCACTGTCACAGTGGCAAGTATGGCAGACCCTGTCCCATGAATTACCATCCTTTTGCAGTCAGAAGAACTTTGGAGAGAAGCTCAAGCCTGCCACGTGTAGTTCAAAGCCATGATTGAAATGCTTTGCCTGCGAAAGTACATAGATCGGATAATCTGCGATATCATCGCGATTTGTGCATCCCGTAGCTAGAACAAAGATGCCATGGCTTAGTGAAGGATCCCCCTGCTGTTGAACGCGAATCCCGCCGCTCCGAAGTATCCACGATAGCCTTTTGGACTTTAGGAGTAGGTTTTCGAAGGATTTGCGAAGTTCAAAAGTGTTTATAAAGCGTACGGCAGCCTGTAGAATGGACTCGATCGTCAACCGGGATGTCGGCATTTGGTCCTCAGAAGAGGGCTTTGGCGTTCGTTCGAAGAGGTCCGTAGTTCGGCGCTGAGACTCGTGATCCTCTGGAAGTCGTTTCGTCGCCCAGAACGAAGCCCATGCCCGAAGAAATCGATTTGAACGGTTGTACTTTCTGGGCCTAAAGGTAACACAAAATGTCATATATATATCTACATATACAGCCACGGAAGTAGCGCCGGAAGGCGGAGGCGTTCTCGATCGCCAACCGTTAGTGTGGGGCTCGCTTAGGCTCGCCCCAATAATTGTTATTACTCAGCACATGCCCAGCAGTGCCGGGACCAACAATAGTACAATAGTAGTTCCTATAATGGTCAGTTAATCACGCATCTGGACATCTGATCTAAGAAGGTCCAGAGGGTGATCTGAGGTGCTGACAGCCTTCATTAAGTGCTCTGATACAGGTGACTGCTGACTTGATGAGGCCGTGAGAGATCCTGCATCTGATCCAACTCAACCATGAGACTGGCTAGCCTCTTGGGGCCATGGTGGTTGCAGAGCTCCATCCACCACTGGATGAAAAACGAGGGGAGTGAAGGTTCCATGATCAACTTCAATGATCCTTTGCTCATATTTCCTATGTTTCTCTAACTCGTGCTTTCGGTAACAAGCATTGGTGGAAAGGCAATTAGGTGGAGCATGGGCATTGAAAGCCCTAACATCAAGGAAGTTGTTTGATTGCTATACTGTCCCCAAAATTCTAGGCCTGGATGTCGAGACGTGCTTGATTATTGGTGCTTGCAGCCTTGTGTTGGAAAGTTACTCCAGATAATGTTTGCAGTTGTGGTTCAAGTCCAACATTGGGACCAATCACCCGGCCCTAGTCTAGCAAGCTAGTCCCTGACCCCTAACTTAACGCCAAAGGCGTTAAGCCCAGCGAGTGTTTCAAAGACAGGCTAGTTTGCTAGACTAACCCGGCCCTGGCCCTGTACGCAAAGCAGTGGGGAAATGGCACCAAGTGATACCCACCATGCATTCAAAGGCTTAATATTTCACATTTGTTGTGATATTTTTACTTCCAGCATCCTTTTCCTTTTATGCATTACCCTTGGCCGACGTAGAGAGAACACACAATGTAGAGAGAACACACACTCAATGTAGAGACTGTGGACACACATGACGTTTCTGAAGTGCTGTGGGCGTATTTGTGTAGTGTTGGATATGCTGGTGCTAATACCAATATTTGGCACTAGCACCACACAAATTCCCAGTGGACACAAATGAAGTTTCTTATATGCTGTGGGCGTATTTGTGTAGTGTTGGATATGCTGGTGCTAATACCAATATTTGGCACTAGCACCACGCACATTACAAGTGGAAACACATGAAGTTTCTGAAGTGCCGTGGGCGTATTTGTGTAGTGTTGGATATGCTGGTGCTAATACCAATATTTGGCACTAGCACCACGCACATTCTCAGTGAACAAACATGAAGTTTCTTATATGCTTTGGGCTAATTTGTGTAGTGTTGGATATGCTGGTGCTAATACCAATATTTGGCACTAGCACCACACAAATTTCCAGGGACACACATGAAGTTTCTTATATGCTGTGGGCGTATTTGTTTAGTGTTGGAAATGATGGTGCAAATACCAATATTTGGCACAAACACCACGCACATTCCCAGTGGACACACATGAAGATTCTGAAGTGCTGTGGGCGTATTTGTGTAGTGTTGGATATGCTGGTGCTAATACCAATATTTGGCACTAGAACCACGCACATTCCCAGTGGACACACATGAAGTTTCTTATATGCTGTGGGCGTATTTGTGTAGTGTTGGATATGCTGGTGCTAATACCAATTTTGGCACTAGCACCACGCACATTCCCAGTGGACACACATGAAATTTCTTAACTGCTGTGGGCGTATTTGTGTAGTGTTGGATATGATGGTGCTAATACCAATATTTGGCACTAGCACCACACAAATTCCCAGTGGAATAAAATGAAGTTTCTTATATGCTGTGGGCGTATTTGTGTAGTGTTGGATATGCTGGTGCTAATACCAATATTTGGCACTACCACCACGCACATTCCCAGAGGACACACATGAAGTTTCTTATATGCTGTGGGCGTATTTGAGTAGTGTTAGATATGCTGGTGCTAATACCAATATTTGGCAATACCACCACGCACATTCCCAGTGGACAAACATGAAGTTTCTTATATGCTTTGGGCGCATTTGTGTAGTGTTGGATATGCTGGTGCTAATACCAATATTTGGCACTAGAACCACACAAATTCCTAGTGGACACACATGAAGTTTCTTATATACTATGGGCGTATTTGTGTAGTGTTGGATATGCTGTTGCAAATACCAATATTTGGCACTAACACCACGCACATTACAAGTGGACACACATGAAGATTCTGAAGTGCTGTGGGCGTATTTGTGTAGTGTTGGATATGCTGGTGCTAATACCAATATTTGGCACTAGCACCACGCACATTCCCAGTGGACACACATGAAGTTTCTGAACTGTTGTGGGCGCATTTGTGTAGTGTTGGATATGCTTGTGCTAATACAAATACTTGGCACTAGCACCACGCACATTCCCAGTGGACACACATGAAGTTTCTTAACTGCTGTGAGCGTATTTGTGTAGTGTTAGATATGCTGGTGCTAATACCAATATTTGGCACTAGCACCACGCACATTCCCAGCGGACACACATGAAGTTTCTTAACTGCTGTGGGCGTATTTGTGTAGTGTTGGATATGCTGGTGCTAATACCAATATTTGGCACTAGCACCACGCACATTCCCAGTGGACAAACATGAAGTTTCTTATATGCTGTGGGAGTATTTGTGTAGTGTTGGATATGCTGGTGCTAATACCAATATTTGGCACTAGCACCACGCACATTCCGTCTGGACACACATGAAGTTACTTAACTGCTGTGGGCGTATTTGTGTAGTGTTGGATATGCTGGTGCTAATACCAATATTTGGCACTAGCACCACGCACATTCCCAGTGGACACACATGAAGTTTCTTAACTGCTGTGGGCGTATTTGTGTAGTGTTGGATATGCTGGTGCTAATACCAATATTTGGCACTAGCACCACGCACATTAGCAGTGGACACACATGACCTTTCTGAAGTGCTGTGGGCGTATTTGTGTAGTGTTGGATATGCTGGTGCTAATACCAATATTTGGCACTAGCACCACGCACATTCCCAGTGGACACACATGAAGTTTCTTAACTGCTGTGGGCGTATTTGTGTAGTGTTGGATATGCTGGTGCTAATACCAATATTTGGCACTAGCACCACGCACATTCCCAGTGGACAAACATGAAGTTTCTTATATGCTGTGGGCGTATTTGTGTAGTGTTGGATATGCTGGTGCTAATACCAATATTTGGCACTAGAACCACACAAATTCCTAGTGGACACACATGAAGTTTCTTATATGCTATGGGCGTATTTGTGTAGTGTTGGATATGCTGTTGCAAATACCAATATTTGGCACTAACACCACGCACATTACAAGTGGACACACATGAAGATTCTGAAGTGCTGCGGGCGTATTTGTGTAGTGTTGGATATGCTGGTGCTAATACCAATATTTGGCACTAGCACCACGCACATTCCCAGTGGACACACATGAAGATTCTGAACTGTTGTGGGCGCATTTATGCAGTGTTGGATATGCTTGTGCTAATACAAATACTTGGCACTAGCACCACGCACATTCCCAGTGGACACACATGAAGTTTCTTATATGCTGTGAGCGTATTTGTGCAGTGTTAGATATGCTGGTGCTAATACCAATATTTGGCACTAGCACCACACAAATTTCCAGGGACACACATGAAGTTTCTTATATGCTGTGGGCGTATTTGTTTAGTGTTGGAAATGCTGGTGCAAATACCAATATTTGGCACAAACACCACGCACATTCCCAGTGGACACACATGAAGATTCTGAAGTGCTGTGGGCGTATTTGTGTAGTGTTGGATATGCTGGTGCTAATACCAATATTTGGCACTAGAACCACGCACATTCCCAGTGGACACACATGAAGTTTCTTATATGCTGTGAGCGTATTTGTGCAGTGTTAGATATGCTGGTGCTAATACCAATATTTGGCACTAGCACCACACAAATTTCCAGGGACACACATGAAGTTTCTTAACTGCTGTGGGCGTATTTGTGTAGTGTTGGATATGCTGGTGCTAATACCAATATTTGGCACTAGCACCACGCACATTCCCAGTGGACACACATGAAGTTTCTTAACTGCTGTGGGCGTATTTGTGTAGTGTTGGATATGCTGGTGCTAATACCAATATTTGGCACTAGCACCACGCACATTCCCAGTGGACACACATGAAGTTTCTTAACTGCTGTGGGCGTATTTGTGTAGTGTTGGATATGCTGGTGCTAATACCAATATTTGGCACTAGCACCACGCACATTCCCAGAGGACACACATGAAGTTTCTTATATGCTGTGGGCGTATTTGTGTAGTGTTAGATATGCTGGTGCTAATACCAATATTTGGCAATAGCACCACGCACATTCCCAGTGGACAAACATGAAGTTTCTTATATGCTTTGGGCGTATTTGTGTAGTGTTGGATATGCTGGTGCTAATACCAATATTTGGCACTAGCACCACGCACATTCCCAGTGGACACACATGAAGTTTCTTAACTGTTGTGGGCGTATTTGTGTAGTGTTGGATATGCTGGTGCTAATACCAATATTTGGCACTAGCACCACGCACATTCCCAGTGGACACACATGAAGTTTCTTAACTGCTGTGGGCGTATTTGTGTAGTGTTGGATATGCTGGTGCTAATACCAATATTTGGCACTAGCACCACGCAAATTCCCAGTGGACACACATGAAGTTTCTTAACTGCTGTGGGCGTATTTGTGTAGTGTTGGATATGCTGGTGCTAATACCAATATTTGGCACTAGCACCACACAAATTCCCAGTGGACAAAAATGAAGTTTCTTATATGCTGTGGGCGTATTTGTGTAGTGTTGGATATGCTGGTGCTAATACCAATATTTGGCACTAGCACCACGCACATTCCCAGAGGACACACATGAAGTTTCTTATATGCTGTGGGCGTATTTGTGTAGTGTTAGATATGCTGCTGCTAATACCAATATTTGGCACTAGCACCACGCACATTCCCAGTGGACACACATGAAGTTTCTTATATGCTTTGGGCGTATTTGTGTAGTGTTGGATATGCTGGTGCTAATACCAATATTTGGCACTAGCACCACGCACATTCCCAGCGGACACACATGAAGTTTCTTAACTGCTGTGGGCGTATTTGTGTAGTGTTGGATATGCTGGTGCTAATACCAATATTTGGCACTAGAACCACACAAATTCCTAGTGGACACACATGAAGTTTCTTATATGCTATGGGCGTATTTGTGTAGTGTTGGATATGCTGTTGCAAATACCAATATTTGGCACTAACACCACGCACATTACAAGTGGACACACATGAAGATTCTGAAGTGCTGTGGGCGTATTTGTGTAGTGTTGGATATGCTGGTGCTAATACCAATATTTGGCACTAGCACCACGCACATTCCCAGTGGACACACATGAAGTTTCTGAACTGTTGTGGGCGCATTTGTGCAGTGTTGGATATGCTTGTGCTAATAAAAATACTTGGCACTAGCACCACGCACATTCCCAGTGGACACACATGAAGTTTCTTATATGCTGTGAGCGTATTTGTGCAGTGTTAGATATGCTGGTGCTAATACCAATATTTGGCACTAGCACCACACAAATTTCCAGGGACACACATGAAGTTTCTTATATGCTGTGGGCGTATTTGTTTAGTGTTGGAAATGCTGGTGCAAATACCAATATTTGGCACAAACACCACGCACATTCCCAGTGGACACACATGAAGATTCTGAAGTGCTGTGGGCGTATTTGTGTAGTGTTGGATATGCTGGTGCTAATACCAATATTTGGCACTAGAACCACGCACATTCCCAGTGGACACACATGAAGTTTCTTAACTGCTGTGGGCGTATTTGTGTAGTGTTGGATATGCTGGTGCTAATACCAATATTTGGCACTAGCACCACGCACATTCCCAGTGGACACACATGAAGTTTCTTAACTGCTGTGGGCGTATTTGTGTAGTGTTGGATATGCTGGTGCTAATACCAATATTTGGCACTAGCACCACGCACATTCCCAGTGGACACACATGAAGTTTCTTAACTGCTGTGGGCGTATTTGTGTAGTGTTGGATATGCTGGTGCTAATACCAATATTTGGCACTAGCACCACGCACATTCCCAGAGGACACACATGAAGTTTCTTATATGCTGTGGGCGTATTTGTGTAGTGTTAGATATGCTGGTGCTAATACCAATATTTGGCAATAGCACCACGCACATTCCCAGTGGACACACATGAAGTTTCTTATATGCTTTGGGCGTATTTGTGTAGTGTTGGATATGCTGGTGCTAATACCAATATTTGGCACTAGCACCACGCACATTCCCAGTGGACACACATGAAGTTTCTTAACTGTTGTGGGCGTATTTGTGTAGTGTTGGATATGCTGGTGCTAATACCAATATTTGGCACTAGCACCACGCACATTCCCAGTGGACACACATGAAGTTTCTTAACTGCTGTGGGCGTATTTGTGTAGTGTTGGATATGCTGGTGCTAATACCAATATTTGGCACTAGCACCACGCACATTCCCAGTGGACACACATGAAGTTTCTTAACTGCTGTGGGCGTATTTGTGTAGTGTTGGATATGCTGGTGCTAATACCAATATTTGGCACTAGCACCACGCACATTCCCAGTGGACACACATGAAGTTTCTTAACTGCTGTGGGCGTATTTGTGTAGTGTTGGATATGCTGGTGCTAATACCAATATTTGGCACTAGCACCACGCACATTCCCAGAGGACACACATGAAGTTTCTTATATGCTGTGGGCGTATTTGTGTAGTGTTAGATATGCTGGTGCTAATACCAATATTTGGCAATAGCACCACGCACATTCCCAGTGGACAAACATGAAGTTTCTTATATGCTTTGGGCGTATTTGTGTAGTGTTGGATATGCTGGTGCTAATACCAATATTTGGCACTAGCACCACGCACATTCCCAGTGGACACACATGAAGTTTCTTAACTGTTGTGGGCGTATTTGTGTAGTGTTGGATATGCTGGTGCTAATACCAATATTTGGCACTAGCACCACGCACATTCCCAGTGGACACACATGAAGTTTCTTAACTGCTGTGGGCGTATTTGTGTAGTGTTGGATATGCTGGTGCTAATACCAATATTTGGCACTAGCACCACGCACATTCCCAGTGGACACACATGAAGTTTCTTAACTGCTGTGGGCGTATTTGTGTAGTGTTGGATATGCTGGTGCTAATACCAATATTTGGCACTAGCACCACGCAAATTCCCAGTGGACACACATGAAGTTTCTTAACTGCTGTGGGCGTATTTGTGTAGTGTTGGATATGCTGGTGCTAATACCAATATTTGGCACTAGCACCACACAAATTCCCAGTGGACAAAAATGAAGTTTCTTATATGCTGTGGGCGTATTTGTGTAGTGTTGGATATGCTGGTGCTAATACCAATATTTGGCACTAGCACCACGCACATTCCCAGAGGACACACATGAAGTTTCTTATATGCTGTGGGCGTATTTGTGTAGTGTTAGATATGCTGGTGCTAATACCAATATTTGGCACTAGCACCACACAAATTTCCAGGGACACACATGAAGTTTCTTATATGCTGTGGGCGTATTTGTTTAGTGTTGGAAATGCTGGTGCAAATACCAATATTTGGCACAAACACCACGCACATTCCCAGTGGACACACATGAAGATTCTGAAGTGCTGTGGGCGTATTTGTGTAGTGTTGGATATGCTGGTGCTAATACCAATATTTGGCACTAGAACCACGCACATTCCCAGTGGACACACATGAAGTTTCTTAACTGCTGTGGGCGTATTTGTGTAGTGTTGGATATGCTGGTGCTAATACCAATATTTGGCACTAGCACCACGCACATTCCCAGTGGACACACATGAAGTTTCTTAACTGTTGTGGGCGCATTTGTGCAGTGTTGGATATGCTTGTGCTAATAAAAATACTTGGCACTAGCACCACGCACATTCCCAGTGGACACACATGAAGTTTCTTATATGCTGTGAGCGTATTTGTGCAGTGTTAGATATGCTGGTGCTAATACCAATATTTGGCACTAGCACCACACAAATTTCCAGGGACACACATGAAGTTTCTTATATGCTGTGGGCGTATTTGTTTAGTGTTGGAAATGCTGGTGCAAATACCAATATTTGGCACAAACACCACGCACATTCCCAGTGGACACACATGAAGATTCTGAAGTGCTGTGGGCGTATTTGTGTAGTGTTGGATATGCTGGTGCTAATACCAATATTTGGCACTAGAACCACGCACATTCCCAGTGGACACACATGAAGTTTCTTAACTGCTGTGGGCGTATTTGTGTAGTGTTGGATATGCTGGTGCTAATACCAATATTTGGCACTAGCACCACGCACATTCCCAGTGGACACACATGAAGTTTCTTAACTGCTGTGGGCGTATTTGTGTAGTGTTGGATATGCTGGTGCTAATATCAATATTTGGCACTAGCACCACGCACATTCCCAGTGGACACACATGAAGTTTCTTAACTGCTGTGGGCGTATTTGTGTAGTGTTGGATATGCTGGTGCTAATACCAATATTTGGCACTAGCACCACGCACATTCCCAGAGGACACACATGAAGTTTCTTATATGCTGTGGGCGTATTTGTGTAGTGTTAGATATGCTGGTGCTAATACCAATATTTGGCAATAGCACCACGCACATTCCCAGTGGACAAACATGAAGTTTCTTATATGCTTTGGGCGTATTTGTGTAGTGTTGGATATGCTGGTGCTAATACCAATATTTGGCACTAGCACCACGCACATTCCCAGTGGACACACATGAAGTTTCTTAACTGTTGTGGGCGTATTTGTGTAGTGTTGGATATGCTGGTGCTAATACCAATATTTGGCACTAGAACCACGCACATTCCCAGTGGACACACATGAAGTTTCTTAACTGCTGTGGGCGTATTTGTGTAGTGTTGGATATGCTGGTGCTAATACCAATATTTGGCACTAGCACCACGCACATTCCCAGTGGACACACATGAAGTTTCTTAACTGTTGTGGGCGTATTTGTGTAGTGTTGGATATGCTGGTGCTAATACCAATATTTGGCACTAGAACCACGCACATTCCCAGTGGACACACATGAAGTTTCTTAACTGCTGTGGGCGTATTTGTGTAGTGTTGGATATGCTGGTGCTAATACCAATATTTGGCACTAGCACCACGCACATTCCCAGTGGACACACATGAAGTTTCTTAACTGCTGTGGGCGTATTTGTGTAGTGTTGGATATGCTGGTGCTAATACCAATATTTGGCACTAGCACCACGCACATTCCCAGTGGACACACATGAAGTTTCTTAACTGCTGTGGGCGTATTTGTGTAGTGTTGGATATGCTGGTGCTAATACCAATATTTGGCACTAGCACCACGCACATTCCCAGTGGACACACATGAAGTTTCTTAACTGCTGTGGGCGTATTTGTGTAGTGTTGGATATGCTGGTGCTAATACCAATATTTGGCACTAGCACCACGCACATTCCCAGTGGACACACATGAAGTTTCTTAACTGCTGTGGGCGTATTTGTGTAGTGTTGGATATGCTGGTGCTAATACCAATATTTGGCACTAGCACCACGCACATTCCCAGAGGACACACATGAAGTTTCTTATATGCTGTGGGCGTATTTGTGTAGTGTTAGATATGCTGGTGCTAATACCAATATTTGGCAATAGCACAACGCACATTCCCAGTGGACAAACATGAAGTTTCTTATATGCTTTGGGCGTATTTCTGTAGTGTTGGATATGCTGGTGCTAATACCAATATTTGGCACTAGCACCACGCACATTCCCAGTGGACACACATGAAGTTTCTTAACTGTTGTGGGCGTATTTGTGTAGTGTTGGATATGCTGGTGCTAATACCAATATTTGGCACTAGCACCACGCACATTCCCAGTGGACACACATGAAGTTTCTTAACTGCTGTGGGCGTATTTGTGTAGTGTTGGATATGCTGGTGCTAATACCAATATTTGGCACTAGCACCACGCAAATTCCCAGTGGACACACATGAAGTTTCTTAACTGCTGTGGGCGTATTTGTGTAGTGTTGGATATGCTGGTGCTAATACCAATATTTGGCACTAGCACCACACAAATTCCCAGTGGACAAAAATGAAGTTTCTTATATGCTGTGGGCGTATTTGTGTAGTGTTGGATATGCTGGTGCTAATACCAATATTTGGCACTAGCACCACGCACATTCCCAGAGGACACACATGAAGTTTCTTATATGCTGTGGGCGTATTTGTGTAGTGTTAGATATGCTGCTGCTAATACCAATATTTGGCACTAGCACCACGCACATTCCCAGTGGACAAACATGAAGTTTCTTATATGCTTTGGGCGTATTTGTGTAGTGTTGGATATGCTGGTGCTAATACCAATATTTGGCACTAGCACCACGCACATTCCCAGTGGACAAACATGAAGTTTCTTATATGCTTTGGGCGT